>JACXGI010008399.1:0-33691 GCA_016801175.1 Esox masquinongy | reverse complement strand
TATGTTTTTATCCCATTTCTAATCTTTTTTTTTTTTAATCTTTATGTTTTCTTATTGTATTTCTATTATTATGATGTTTTCATTTGTTTTGATGTTTTAATTTGAGTATTTGTTTTTATGTTATTGTATTTTTATATATTTTATTTTTCTTTGTAAAGCACATTGAATTGCTTCGATGTATGAATTGTGCTATATAAATGAACGTGAACGTGTCAAGACCATACAGGTATTGTGTGAATTTTTCACATGCCCAGACCACAGCAAGACATTCTTTTTCAATCTGCGCGTAGCGCTTTTCAGCATCAGTCATAGTCCTGGAACAGTAAGCTACTGGCCTTAATTGTCCATCATGTGACTGCAGTAGGACCCCCCCCCAAGACCATAGCTGCTTGCGTCAGCACTAACGACAGTGTCTTTTTTAATATCAAAGAAAGCTAACACAGGGGTCTCTAACAAGCTGTTTCATCCTCTTAAAAGGCCTCCTCTTGGGCCGGACCCCAAACCCACATTAGGCGGGGCTTTATTCTTAAACTTCTCTCCACAGATTGCATTGGGAAAGCAGTGCATGGAAAGGCTATGATTTTCACCTTATAATGGTGTGATTCATGGCTAATTTGGTGCGAGAATTCAATGCCGATCAAGATCAAGATCAAACCAATCAAGATCAAACTGTGTATTATCAACAGAAGAAGACTTAGGAATTTCAGCGAGCAACTTCTAAAACAAAATACACACAGACGGAACTTAAAAACCAAAAGCAAACTATATAGGAAAAGAATGAAAAGCAACACTGCCATCTACAAAAAAAAAGGTATTAAATTAAGTGCATAACACGGTGCTGACACACAGGACTCCAAAATGACTTGGGCAGCTCGCCTGCCAATGGACACGTACAGACCTGGCGGTGTTCTACTGAACCCAGTGGTCAAGCACAGCATGGTCCAGGTCAAGTGGTTAAACGACCCTTCAGGAGCAGAACCCACGCCAAAAGAGGCTCAAAACTTGGTTTTGAGAAAACGTGACTCGAACGAAGGTGGGAAGAAATTGTAATCGTAAGAAGAAGCAAACATGGAAAAAATGTGTTTGAATGAAGACATTTTAAGATCGGACACAAAAATCCATTTAATGATTTTAGCATTCACGGTTTCCATGCTTGAATCTATTTTTTTCATACTATGAAATATTTCAGTTACGTTTTTCTTTTCTTATAGTCAATACATTTGAGCTCAATTTGGCTCCATAGATATTGCACTAAATGGGTACAATATTAGTGAGTTGGTAAAATATTAGTGAATTAGTAGATATTAGTAAACACTGCCTAATCCCTTGTGTTAGAGATCTCAGAATTCTGAAGATCAAACTGTGTATTATCAACAGAAGAAGACTTAGGAATTTCAGTGAGCAAGCTTTTTATACTAAACCTTCACCAAAGTGACTTGGATTGCATTCCTGGGATCCAAGAACTGCCCTACAGGATTTTACTGGTGTTTTTACCTTTGTTGCTGATAGGCATGCCCCATTTAAAAGGATACGGATTAAAAACAGATCCAATCCCTCTTTCCATTCAGAAATATCTGTTGCTTTCTATAAAAAAATGAGGCATAGGCTAAAGCTAGAAAAACATTAGAAGCTTGGATGTGCAGACTATTCAGACTTTGAGAAACATTTTTTTTATAGAAAAGCATAATCATATTTCTACGTGAACAACAAACTTGGGAGAACAGTGAAGGCACCAAATAACAGTGCTGCAAATTCTCTGGAACAGCAGATCATTCTGGATTCTGTTCTATTTACTAATAATAATGACAATGTGGATGATTTAACAGACACTGTATTGCTGCAGATGATCAAAATGAAAACGGATTAAATCATAATGAAATACAATGACAATCAAGAGAACAAGCAGGAATGCTCTGAAACTGTAAGTCAAGTGTTTTTACAGAGTGCACAAAAATATGGTTTCTTGATTTCTTACTCGCTGTGTTACAAACCCCGTGGCTCTAGCAGTTTAGGGTGGATGGTATAGAGACCCGTAACATAAAACTCATGTTCGAAGGGTTCGCCTATGGCGGGTATGGGACAAAGAAGAGCGGGAGGAATAACCCGGTTTGGTTTTCCAGTTACCTAACAGGTGTGACATGTTCGACAGTACTGAGCCACATCCCGTTTTAAACCGGGCCAAAAGAAATGTCGCAGCACCTGATCAAAAGTCTTGGTGACTCCCAAATGACCGGACCACTGGTGATCATGAGCAAGGGATAAAACAGTTTGTCGAAAGGCTGTAGGAACCACTATTTGGTAAATAGCATTCCAATCTCCACCGGCGTCACCATGGGATGTCCATTTGTGCATGAGGAGATTACCATCAATGAAGTATGCCATGTTTTTCTTCTTAAGCTCCGTCATTGAGACAACACTAGAAAAACATTTAGCAAGGCTATTGTCACCCTTTTGCCTGCTCCTCCGAATGAGACTGGTCACTTTTATCCAACATCTCCACCGGCAATATCGTTGCCCATTACAAACGTCACCCCTTTTACTGGCAACATAGGACGTACTCCAACTCTGAACAATCCACTGACTAGCTCAGAGTGTATGTTCACAAAGTGCAATGGCACTGAGACAATTCCCATTTCAATTCCCTGGACTAACACACTGGATCCACAGTATGTAGTTTCTGAGAAGGGCAACACGTCAGATAAGATGAATGTCTGCGCCTATCTCTAAGGATTCTAACTGGACGCTGAGACGCATAGTTACCTGATAGGGAAACAAATCCCTCAAATATGAATGGTTCATAACTGCGATCTGGGACGGGGACCTTCAAGCCACATTTACCATGAGGCACCTGTCATTTCTCTGACCTAACAACAGTATGAATTAGCCCAACACCTGTTGGCGGCTTGGCGTGCAGAGGCGTCCCTTGTTTGCGTTTCAGTAGGAAGCACTCATTAACCATATGTCCTGGCTGATGACAATAAAAGCATTGACGTACGTCTTTCAGCCGAGTTTGATGTACTGTTGGTCGACTAGGGCTAGGAGGCGCCCTAGTCCTAGTCGACCAACAGTCGACTAGGTGGCACCGCAGCCCTACTCTCCGTACGAGCCGATAATACGCTCTTGTGCGTCAACACGAATTTGTCTGCCAATACCGACGCTTCCAACAGTGAGTGCACTTTCTGTTTGTTTAGGTAAAAAACTATGCGTTCAGGTAAGCAATTCTTAAACTCCTCCAACAACAGTAACTCCCGGAGAGCATTAAAGTCAGTCACCTTACAAGCCGTGAGCCATTTGTCAAACAGATTTCCCTTGTCTCTAGCAAACTCCACGTAAGTCTGGGTAGATGACTTTTTATGGGACCTAAATCTCTGTCGATATGCCTCAGGAACAAGCTCGTAGGCACGAAGAACAGTTGCTTTGACCACGTCATAATTCAAACTGTCTTGAAGAGGTATCGCTGACAAAACCTCTTGGGCTTTTCCTGTCAATTTACACTGGAGCAGTAAGCACCATACCTCTTCAGGCCATTTCAGTGCTACCGCTATTCGCTCAAACACACTAAAATAAGAGTCAACCTCAGACTCTCTGAACACTGGTACCAAGGCGATCTGTCTGCTAATACCAAAAGTAGTAGAAGACCCCGATGGTGAGGATGGCTCACTAGTAGGCACTGCACAAGCAGAGGCTAACCTCGCCGTCTCTGCCTCCAGTTCCATCTTACGCAACTCTTGGTCAAGTTTACGCATCTCCAGTTCTTGATCAAGTCTACGTGTCTCCTGCTCTAGTCTGCGCGTCTCCTGTTCTGCCTCGAGTCTGCGCGTCTCCTGTTCTGCCTCGAGTCTGCGCGTCTCCTGTTCTGCCTCGAGTCTGCGCGACTCCTGTTCTGCCTCGAGTCTGCGCGACTCCTGTTCTGCCTCGAGTCTGCGCGACTCCTGTTCTGCCTCGAGTCTGCGCGACTCCTGTTCTGCCTCGAGTCTGCGCGACTCCTGTTCTAGCCCACGCATCTCCAGTTCTTGATCAAGTCTATGTGTCTCCTGCTCTAGTCTGCGCGGCTCCTGTTCCACCTCGATTCTGCGCGACTCCTGTTCCGCCTCGAGTCTGCCCGACTCCTGTTCCGCCTCGAGTCTGCCCGACTCCTGTTCCGCCTCGAGTCTGCCCGACTCCTGTTCCGCCTCGAGTCTGCCCGACTCCTGTTCCGCCTCGAGTCTGCGCGACTCCTGTTCTAGCCTACGCATCTGTTCTGCCTCAAGTTTACACATCTCCAATTGGAGAGTTTCTCGTCTGATCTGTGCTCTCTCTTCCGCCTCCACTTGGAGCCGTGTCGAACGGACATCCCTTCTGGCGTCACTGTCTGACATTGGGGAGAGTGGATTAAAACGGGATAGTGTGGCTGGAGCCTTGGCCTCGCCCTCGTCCTCAGACATGGATGGGCTTACAGGAGCAGCAGCCACATCCCGAACAGGAGCAGCAGGCTCAGGCAGCGGCAGCACAAGCACCTGCTCCTCCAACAAAACATCTAACACAAGTTTCCTGACCTCCGCTTTAACTAAACTCTTCGGTATGGCTAAAGAAAAATGGTCAGCCAAAGCCAGTAAATCCACTTTACGGGATCTATCAAAATCCTCCCACGTGGTGTTAGTCAAAAAGGCATCCAAATCAAAAGTAACCGTCGTAAGCCAGCAACATGAGCCAACAAATACCGAACACTACACCAGCCGATCACACAATCACAGCTGCACAGTTCAACACTGAACTAGACACTTAAACCAAGGTGCATGAGTGGTATGGGTAGCAATGAGACATCCCAGATGAGCCCCCACGTTTTGTTACGAACCCCGTGGCTCTCGCAGTCTAGTGTGGATGGTACAGAGACCCGTAACTTATAACTCATGCAAAGTGGTGGACTGTACATGAACAGTGGGAACAAACGACACAGACAACAAAAGCTACCGTCAAACATAAAACATTTATTATAAACACATGGTAAAGGGGGTAGGGAAAAGGGGCTGAGCTGGACCCAAGAAATGAAATAATAGTCAAAACACCCCTAAACTGAGCTTGCCTACCTCAAGAACCGCTTAGCTAACTACTAACCAATACCAAAAATACAGTGGGCGGTCCACTCAGTTCTAAGTAATGTTTTTATACAAAGTTTTCCTACGGGTTGTGTATGCCCAAGGGCGACATGCTAAAAACCCCTTTTCCCAGGGACACAGGGACACACAAAAACACGCAGGTTGAACAAGGACTAAACAGCACACAGCAAACAATTGACTAGACAACACCAAACAAAACACCACAGCAATACATACTCACATGAAACAGGACAAAGTGAGATGTATGTGCTAAACTAATTGATGTATGTATGAACAAAGTGTCTGTCTATCAAAAAGGTATGTATCTCAAGAGTGTCTATGTCCATGTGGGGTAAATCAAAAGAGTCTCTCTGGGAGAACCAATTGACTGGGTTTTTAAACCAGGGATGTGTGATGTGATTGGGTAATGGAAAAAGGAACAGGTGGTGCAATTAGGAGGGGTGTCCACTGATTGGTACTCCTCAGCAGTAAGGCGATGCACTCATGACTGCCAGGTGGGAAACACCAACGAGCACAATCAGGAACATAAGGGACACCTGGGGAAACAGCAGGAGGGGAAAAACACAAACGCACATACAGGGTACCTGCATGCGTAACAGCGGTAGACATTAATAAAACTATCAGGGCAATTACACTTGATCCATGTTTGTTAGTTGTGTGTATCTCTAAACTGTTAACACACATTTTTAACTTAACAGTAATTTCCGGGTTTATCCCTAAATTTTGGAAAAGTGACCCAGTGACCTAAATAACTATTTTCTCTAAATTCTCATGCCTGCAGAAAATTCTTGAGTTATTAGTAAGTACAGTTACATTGTTTTTATACCTGGACATAGTACTATTACAGTAGCAACATGGGTGGTGAATGATATAATCAACACCTTGGATGACAAATTAAGCTGTTTTTCCATGTTTGTTGACCTGTCGAAGGCCTTTGTTACAGTTGATGATGCAATGATACTGGAATGATACTGAAGCTGTCTTCATTGGGCCACGATAAAAACACTTGGCTCTGGTTACAAAATCACCTTATCGTTAGAACCCAGATTACAGTGATTGTGGGGATTGAATTTCAATTTCTAGTAGTGTGAAAAGGAATACCACAGGTTTAGTTTTGTCTGACTTTGTAATTGTAATTTTCATTTCTATGCTGATGACACAGTAATATACTGCTGCCCCCTCTCTTGCCCCGGCCGACCAGCAATCTGATCATGTAAAACTACTACAGGTTGGTGCTATATGCAAAAAAGAAAAGTGTATAATATTCTCTAGATCACAGTCTTCTTTCAAATTATCCTATAATTTCTACCCTTTAATACCTAAATACCTTGGAATTTGGTTTGATGAAAATGTGGCTTTTAAAACACATCAATGAGTTGGTAAAGAAGCTGAAGGTCAAAATTGGTTTCTTCTTCAGAAACAAATAATTTCTTTCAGCTCAACATACAAATACACTTATGCAAGATACTTTTCTGTCAATGCTATACTATGATGATGTGCGTGCTATACACACAAGCCTCAGTGTCAGTTCTAAAACGTCTTGATGCAGTATATTCATGCAGCCTTGAGTTTTCTTATTAATGGATTTTTTATTTATTATTGTGATTGTCACATTGAAAATGTGACATTAGTGTTGATTGTGATTGTTCTGTTTTCTAACATACACAGCTCCGGAAAGAATTAAGAGACCACTGCACCTTTTTCTTTCCTTTCCAAAAAAGTTGAAAAGGAAAGTTTTTGTGAGGAACAGAAGCGTTCAGTCTGCAGTGGTCTCTTAATTTTAACCCTTCTGTTCCTCACTCAAAACCTTCCTTTTCGACTTTTTTGGAAAGGAAAGAAAAAGGGGCAGTGGTCTCTTAATTTTTTCCAGAGCTGTATGTTTGAAATTCCATTTGTTAGTGTATTTATGCTGTAATACATGGCAAGGCAGACCAAGATCTCAGTCAATTTCTCTGATTAAATAAAGTTTGAATAAAAACATTAAATAATGATTACCTACAATAGACTTTTTGCTGAATTTGATTAATTTAATTTGATTAATTTTCTTTTTTCTTAATTTGTATTCCAGTGGGCTTGAGGACGAGCTGATAACATTTGTTTGTGCCAGTTCAGATTCTGCTGAACAATAGAAATTAATCATTTTAGAATCCGCTTTTGAATAGACCAAAAATAATTTCTGGTGAATAAATGTTGATCACTATTTTAATTCCACTTATATTGCGATATATAATGATACAGTTCATGATGTCAATTTTTATATTACAATGCAAAAATTCAACATATTGCTTTCTAATAATGGCATCAGAACATATTATATTGAACTTGAATTTTACCTGTTTTTCTTTTCAGTGGCTCACTTTTTTGGTCCCAAGATATCTGAAACAAGATCAGTTTGTCAAGGAATAAAACATCTGAAAAACTATGCTTGACACCCTTGAATGGGATACAATCATCCCAGACTGACAGACATAAATTAGCTATATAAGAATAGGGAGAAAAAACCTCAAATAGTCCAATAAAGAATGTGATGGGTAGGAGCCCAGTTAATGAAATGACCTGCTGTATTTGTAGCACCAGCCTCCTGGTGTTGGGATATGTATGTAGACTGCCTTTCTCTTTTGTCCCTCGCCCCTTGGAACATTCCATACCTTCAGAGACTTCCCCTTATAAGGATACCCTACAGGTCTGGAGGGGTTTGTGAGTTCATGTACAGTACATTGTAACCCCTGGTAAATCTGGGAAACTGATGATCATTTGAAAAACGCTATTTTAGTTTGGGGTTACATCCATTTTTAGCATTAGAATAAGGGTTATGGTATTAAATGTTAGATTTATATTTAATTTCTTTTAGGGTAAAGGTTTTTTACAATAAGGGCAAAGTGAGCTATAGAATTAGGGCAAATATAACTTCTAAAGAAAATCTATATTGGTCCAAAAAGTTCCTCATAAGAATATTAACAAGCAAATACAGACATGGCCAAAGGTATTGGTACCCTTGCATTTTATTCTGATAATGCAAATTAAATTAAAAGATCTTTCGTCATCCATGAATGAATGGCTTTGGTTTGCAGTGAAACAAAACAAAAATGTGAAAAGAACTTAACTCTTGCTTACTCATGAGCTTACCACATTCTTGCCTTTCTTTGGCACATAGGATACCAGGGACGTGTCAGCTGTGTACACAAACCTGGAAGACTTGACAGGCCTGTTCTTTGTAGTCAGCAGTTGGGAGCTCAGACTTGTTTTTCCGTATAGTTCCCACCATGGTCAGCTTCCTCTTTAGGAGCTCCTGTCCCAGCTTGTGCGAGGTAAAACAATTGTCGCATGTGATGTTGTGTCCACTGAGTCCCTGAGTCATGTCCAGGACAACTCTCATTGCTTGATTTTTCTCAGGGGCTCCTCCATCAGGTTTCCCTGTGTAGACTTGTAAGTTCCAAGCATATGAGGAAGTGGCATCACAGGCAGACCAGATCTTTATACCATATTTTGCATGTTTAGATGGTATATACTGCCTAAAGGGGCAGCGCCCCCTAAATGGCATCAACTGCTCATCAATGGTGACATTAGGCCCAGGGTTGTAAAACAGGGAGAGGCAGTGCACCCACTTGTCCCACACTGTCCTGATGGCAGCTAGCTTGACTCTCTGCCGTCGAGCTGGTCAGTTGTCTCAGTTATCAAAGCGGATTATCCTGGAAATTATGTGGATGTTTTCCGGAGACATTGTTGCATGGAAAGGTTCTCTGCCACTTTCTGCATCCCACAGGGATTCTGTGGATTCCCCTTTGGACCTGGAAACTCCAGGATAAGAACCCCAAAGTAGGCATGTAAATGGGTTTGGTCCATCTCCTTCCACCTCTCTCCAAAAACATGCCTTCCTTCTAAATTAGTGTAATCCAGAATAATTTTCTGGATGGAATCTGGGATGAAAAGCTCAAAAGAAGACTTGATGTCCTGCACATGAGTAACTGCCATCCATGTTGGCCCTGGTTGCATTCTTATCACATTGGCAGCCATGTGGGTTGGCTCATTTCTTGGGCAAAAAGATTTCACAATTTTTTGACATCCATATTTCTTCACTTGTTGGCTGCTGATGGGTTGGTCCTGGAGCTGGCTGCTGACAGGCTTGTCCTGGGGCTGGCTGCTGACGGAATGGTCCTTGGGCTGGCTGCTGACGGGCTGGTTCTGGGGCTGGCTGCTGACAGGCTGGTCCTGGGGCTGGCTACTGACAGACTTGTCCTGGGGCTGGCTGCTGACGGGCTTGTCCTGGGGCTGGCTGCTGACGGGCTGGTCCTGTGGCTCGTCTTCGTTTTGGCACTAGCTGATGCTCAATCTCATCCTCTTCTTCAAAATCACTGTCAGACTCTGAATTTTCAGAAATGTGATCCTCACATTCTGAAACCTCTTCCTCAACATCATCATCAAAAGCTTCTCTCTCTTCCAAAATCAATTGCAAGGCCCTTTGAACAGAGAATCTTTTGGCCATCTTGATCAGTTGTGATAAGGAACCACACTGGCAAAGCTATATTTATTGTGTCCCGCCCCCAGTTTGCAGCTGGGATAGAGTATGAGAAAATAAAGATTGGTTCCCGCAAGACAGAGGGTAAAATGCACGGGAATGTGAGAGCAGACTGTTGGTGCTTGAATTTTGCAACAATGTTGCAACCTTGTGCTGGAACGGCAGGGGTATGCAGGTGAAAATGGACTTTAATAAGCAATTTAAACGACCTAACGTGTATACCACTGCGTATGCGACTGTGTGTACGTCTATACGCGTATGCCCATACGGAAAATAAATGTATTTTAAATATATTTTTGAATACATTTGGAAAATATATTTCCGAACACATTTGGAAAATATATTCCTGAATACATTTGGTAAATATATGTCAAAATGTTTGAAATTGACCGCTTAAATATATTTATAAAAAATTTATTTAATACATTTTTAAAATGCATGTCTAAATATACTGTAGCATTGGGCAGGGTGTGTTCCGAATATGCGACCTTATATTCCACAGTCAGGCACACTAACCACTACTCCAAACAGGATTATTTCATTTGAAGGGGCAAGTAGTGGTCTTACCAAGTTTGCTATAGTACATTAGAATATATTTGTGACCAAAAGATGAAATGTATTTTGGTAATATCTATAAAATGTGTTTCAACACCTAAATGTGATATAATCAATACATCGGTAATTACATTTCATCTTTTTATTTTCACAGGATCTGAAAAATTTTCTATTTTCTATACAAAATCCATATTGTAATGAGAGCATTTTTGACTGTGAAATACATTTGGACAAAACTGAAATGTATTTATACATTTTCAAATACATTTCGGAATAAAAGCTGAAATACATTTTGATAGCTGAAATGTATTTTGAATAAAGTTAAATGTATTTATGCATTTTTAAATACATTTCAGACTAAAAGGTGAAATACATTTTGATATCTGAAATGTATTTTGAATAAAGATAAATGTATGTATACATTTTTAAATACATTTCAGAATAAAAGGTGAAATACATTTTGATACCTGAAATGTATTTTGAATTAAGTTAAATGTATTCGACATATATTCATCATATATTCTACATACATTTTGCATTGCAAAAATATTTTTATTTTCCATATGGGACAACTTAACCTCTTGACCTTGTCTGTATGCTCTATATACATTGAGTTGCAGCCACTCTATTCACTGTTTGGCTATTTGCATTAATTAACAGGTGTACCTAAATAAAGTGTTGGTTTGGGGATAGTTTTATGGTAGTTTTTATGGTATCAATCAATCGAATGCATTTTATAAAGCCCTTTTTACATCAGCAGTTTTCACAAAGTGCTTATCCAGTCTAGAAACCCCAAAGAGCAATTACCAATGAGAATTGATGCCAGTAGCTAGGAAAAATGTGAGAGTAGGGTTGTAACATAGAGAGGAGCCAGACTCTGAGTGGTGGCCAGCCCTTATTTGGGCGTGACAGGTTAGATTATAAATATACATTTTGACCACATGCCTGATGAGATGACCAGCGGGTCAATAAATACAGTGTCCAGAGTTATATGGACAATTTGTATGGATAGTTTCATGGATGTTTGTATGGAAACAAAGATGGTAGTTTATCGATAGTTTTATAGTATCTTTTCATAATAGTTTGTAGGGTGGTTTGTATTTTTAGTTTGCATGGTAGTATACTGGAGTCTGTATGTTTAGCTTGCATGGTCCACTGTACCTTTTTCTTTCCAAAAAAGTTGAAAATGAAAGTTTTGAGTGAGGAACAGAAGCGTTCAATTTGCAGTGGCCTCTTAATTTTAACCCTTCTGTTCCTCACTCAAAACCTTCCTTTTCGACTTTTTTGGAAAGGAAAAAAAATGGTGCAGTGGTCTCTTAATTTTTTCCGGAGCTGTACGTTTAGTTGCATGGTAGTATATGGTAGTTTCCATGGTAGTTTGTATGTTTGGTTTGTATGGTAGTTCCCAAGATAGTTTGTATGTTTGGTTTGCATGGTAGTGTAGTAAATTTATGGACCATACTCTACCATAGGAGTGGGCAGAAGCAGTCTGATACCCAGACTAGAAGTTGAACTATTAGAGAGAGAATTGTGAGCTCTAGCATTCAACTGAAAGGCCTACATCCTGTTCATGAAGAACTGACAACAACCAGTGCCTCTCTCCTCCAACTCTCAGTTTATATCACAGGGCCACCTATGCTGCTAACTGTTGGCTTGCTTATAACCCAGGTCCTCTCAGTAGTTAAGTCATCTTGCGAAGATTAGTGAGTGATCAAGCAGTATACTGCCTTGAATGTAGGGAGATGGGGAAATTATACTGTTCAGAATACATGCTGACTTAAATAATATCTTCTCATATACAGTTCCTCTGTAGAATGTTGGCCGCGAAGCCCACACCTGCAAAAACACACACACAGACACCCATGCACACAAACACACGTCGACACAATCCATTTCATCCCAATATTTGTCTGTTTCTTTGTTCCTGTATCAGAATGCCATAATAACACATTGGCAGCAGAACAGAGACTGGGGAAGGAAGAGTGTCTCCCATAATGGGCCCTGTTTCCACTGACACCCTCTGTTTCATGTGGATCTGTATGCTGCTAGGTTAAGGTGAAACTCAAGTAAAGAGGAATGTGTTATGGGAGCCAGAATACACCCCACATACCGTGAAAATGGCAGACTTTGGAGGTGTGTGTGTTTTCGTTATACTATCTTAGTGAGGGACCACTACAATAGTAAAACAAGGAAAATCATGCAAAATAAGGACATTTGACCTGAACTCACTTTGACAAGAAGCTTTAATTGACTGGGGTTAAGTTTAGGGTAATAATTAGGATGTTATTATTAGGTATTAATGGTTAGGTTATTGAGCTTAAGGTTTAGTTTAGATTTAGGTGTTTTTTATGATCCTAAAAAACAAAAACTGTGTTAGTGGAAGATGGTCTCCCCCTACCGGGAAGGAGTTGGTACGGCCATTGTTCCCATGTGGTTATGCAGGGTCACTGAAAACAGAACAATAATAGGGGTGTATATAACGATTATCTCCATTTTGCCAGATTCTGCTCTTACAAAAATCACATGGGAATGTCGGGGAGAAATGGGATGTCAAACTGCTAAATGAAGGACGAGAGAAGCTCTGTGCGCGTGTCAATCAATCAATCAATCAAATTTATTTATAAAGCCCTTTTTACAACAGCAGTTGTCACAAAGTGCTTTTACAAAACACCCAGCCTGAAACCCCAAGGAGCAAACAACAAGTGTTGAATTTCAGTGGCTAGGAAAAACTAACTTCCTAAGAAGGCCAAAATTTAGGAAGAAATCTAGAGAGGAACCAGGCTCAGAGGGGTGACCAGTCCTGTTCTGGCTGTGTCGGGTGAACATTTCAAGAGTACAAGTTGTAATAATTAATAAATGCATGTGGGCTGAGTTCAGAGTCTATTAAACCTAGTCCAGGTCAGAAGCATGACCAGATGGACAGGGACAGGAACAACCCGGGGTCCACAGTATCAAGCCTTCAGACCCATGGGCCAGACTGCACTTAATCATAGACCATGCTGAAGAGATGAGTCTTTAGTAGACACTTGAAAGTTTGCACAGAGTCTGCACATCAAACATTAGTTGGCAGATCATTCCACAGTAGTGAAGCTCTGTGAGAGAAAGCCCTGCCTCTGGCTGTTTGTTTAGAAATTCTAGGTACAATTAGAAGGCTTGCATCTTGCGATCTAAAGTTACATGTAGGTATGTACGGCTGGATCATTTCAGCAAGGTAAGTAGGAGCAAATCCACTTAATGCTTTATAGGTTAACAATAAAACCTCAAAATCAGCCCTAACCCTAACAGGCAGCCAGTGTAAAAAGGCTAGTACTGGAGTAATGTGTTCAAATTATTTGGTGTGTGTGAATGTCAGTGTGATTGAATTGGCTCGGAAAGTAGAGAGTGAGTGTGAGAAGAGGAAAAACTGAAGACATCCAGATGGTCCTTTCCTCCTCCTCTCTGTTCCCTCACTTTCAGGACCTCTAGTGTTATTCTGTGATGACTGGCTGGTTGGACTGGGCCGTGAAAAACATGGCCTTAGTTACAGAAATGTGGCAGAGGTTTACCACTGTTCAACACAACAATGTTATGTCTGGCTGCCTGGCTGGGGAAAATACAGCATATATTCACTAAATGCTGAGGGCCTTTTAGGCTACTTCCTGTCAACTCATCCTGACCCTACCAAACCAGAGTGGAGGACTGCTGCTTTTTTCTTTTACCTGATTATTAATCCCACCCAGCTCGTGTCCCAGGTCTAAATCATTCTCGGATTAGAGAGGAATAAGTAACCAGTAGAACTGGCTTTAAGGTTCACATTTTTATTTGAGGGCTATACAAGTCATTGAATAATGAAAATAAGAGAACTGGTCATAAGATGAGAGGGGGACAGTTATTAATTAGACAGTTAGCTAACTAAGGCCCTGTTATGTGAACTAATCCCTAGTTATGGTTCAGCTATTTAATGGTTCAGCTGTTATATGGTACAGCTGGCAACTCTGAGGAAGCATATTTCAGCATAGAGGGCAACCTCAGGGAATCTAAAGACACTGTTGTTGAAACTTAAGCTGTTTAAGACAGTTTAACTTTCAGGTAGAATGCATCGGAAGCTGATATAAACCTTTCTAAGCCCCCTATTGAACGCCTGCTGAGTTTTAGAAATCAACATAAAATGGGTACTAAGCCCATAATTTAACATGCTCAGTTGTTTTTGTTGTCATCTTCAAACCCATTCAAACTACTCCAGTAAATAAATAAAAGATAACAGAATAAAACCGATGTGAAAACAGGTGTTTTTTTAATTTAAATCCATTAGACATTTGAGGTATCTGAAGAGATATGGGAGCATTGTTCACTGTTTCCCCTTGAGGTAGCGACGGAAAAGACGGGCTCTCTTCTTAGTAGAACCACGGCCAGTCACCAGTTCTGGTACGTTGTTATGTTTCCAACGGTATGTCCTCTGAGCTCTTCTCTGCTTGTGCCAACCTCCAAAAATGATCTGCGGAAAGACAACACACTTAGTCGCCTTAAAAAAAGAGCCCGCTTTTCATTTATGCTCCCTAGTTCCACATACAATTAATGTGTAACATTTTGCTTATGTAGTGACAAGAGTAATGGCAGTTTGTATAGCTTGTCCAGAATGGGTGAAGCCCAGATAACCTATCTACATACCTGAAGTAGTTGGATGACACTGATGGGGAGCAGCCAGTCAATGCCGTAGACCCAACCACAGAAAGCCAGGAAGACGAGGCCTGCAGCCTCCTCCCAACACTCTTCAGCACCTTTGGTCACATCCTCCATCATCTTCCACAGAAGGTCATTTGCCCCTGCTACCTTCCCACTCCTGAGCTCAGCTACTTGGGTTCGATGTGTTTTGAGGCGGGCTGCAGCATCTCTTATTTTACGGTACAAGGCAGTAGCATCTTTGTCTTTCTTTTGAATAACAATTGCTTGTCTGGGTGCTGGAGGCCTTGTCTGTACCAAAGGGGTTGGATGCTGTAGCACAAGTACCTCTCCAGTGCGATAGTACATGCTGGGTCCAGTCGTCTCATTGGTTGCACAAGCCTTTCCGGGGCAACTATACAAACTGTGTCCCGTGGTCTCATTGGTTGTACCGGCGTTTTCAGGGCAACTAGACGAACTGTGTTCTGTGGTCTCATTGGTTGTCTTTGCGGCCCAGGGTTTCTGATGGAAGTTGATAGGAGCCAGCATGCTGTTCAGGTTTAGTTCATGATAAGCCTCGCTTGCGTCCTGCCTGATGCCCTTGAGGGTAATCAGAGCATTCCTAAAACCCTTGTAGTCCGGATGGTGTATTGTCGCAAATAAACATACCATCAAATGAATGCCAATAGTGAACAGATACATTTCTCTTTAGAAACATTCGCTGAACCAACTGAAAAAGCAACTGCTTGATACATCGATAGGTGAGTTGTGGTGTTCAAAATGTTTGATTGGAATGTTGGCTTACACAGTGCCCATGATGTCACAGAGGGCATCAACATGTCACTCCCCCTCGTTTATGACACCATCACAATATGGTCAAGATGAATGTGGATAATTTAAAGGGGAGGTCTCTTCTATCATTTTACATTTTGAATGCTTCCAATTTAAAACTTAAAAGTTTATTTTATTTACCACCAATTTTAAATATTCTGAAGCAGAGACATCATTTCTGTATGGTTGATTAAAATGTTGATTATTTTGCAAGGGGGAGAGACTGAGATGTCTACGGGATCACATATTATTCATTCAGTTTTCTGTGGCTTGATGTCATTTTGTGACTGGCCAGAGAATGACACAGTTGACAGAGGATGTCTGTTTTAAACATTGCTGTTTTACGGAGTGTTCAGAGGGCTAAACAGTTTCCACCAGGCCTCAAATTTCGCGATTTTAAGGGTAAGGCCACTTGACCTTAAGGGGGTACATAATTTGCCAAGACACCAAGGCCATAAATCAAAATAGCCAATTAAAAAACCTTCTGTTAAGAAAAACATAAACAATTACTATAGTGATTTAAGAAAGCTTGTGTGTCCTCCTCATGCTTTATTAACGAATGACACATAATTCATAATTGACAGACATCACCAACCTTAACTCCTAGTTCTACCCTTGTCTGTAACAATTAGAAGTGTTTTTTTTTACCGATGTTACCTCAATGTTAATCCCTAGTCAAGAAAGCCCCAAATCAACTTCAAATTAACACCGTTCGTCAAATAAATTAATATATCTTAAGCTAGGGTGGTCATATTGTTATGACAGTTGCAGGGCTGATTTAGCAGTCTGATTTAGAACAGATAGCTAGCTATATTTAAAATGAAAGCAACATTTATATAATTGAAATTAGGCAAGTAACGTGCTAATGAGGCGTACAAAAATACATCACCACTAAAGTAATTAAAGATAAGCAATTTATTACAAATTAAGATAGGGTGGCCATATTATATTTTGTGTAGCTAGATCTAGGTTCAGCTTAGGGAGAGAGAGAATGATTAATGTTAGCTAGCATGCTAGCCAGCTGCACAGAGAGACACAGACACACTAGCTACCTTAAAAAGTAGTCCAGGGATGAAAAACATTTTAACAACATTTTAACAAAGATAGGGGGCTTACAGCCACTCGCCGTGAAATGTAAGCCCTGATGGTCAGCAGTGGCATCGGACCAGGGGAAAAGGGGTAATAAGTATATAGGGCCCTAACGTGTAATATCTGAATCTTGAATAAAGAGGGGACGGGCCCTCAGAGTATGTACAGGGCCCAGAATTTTGTGCTACATCCCTGGTGGTCAGTCATAAGGTGCTTGCACTTGAACAAATTATTTCACAATATTGTGGCAACTAGCTAACTTGCTAATATTGGACTGTGGTATACAACCTCTTATAGCACCATGAATTAACTAAATAAGCAGGAAAAAAAAGATTCAATTGATTAACAGTTTGACATAACACATAAACCAGGCTTTCAGAAATAATTTTACAGTTCAACACCATCCCTTGGTTGTTTCTTAGATGGGCCATTATGTACAACTAGCGTAAAAACAAGCAAAAATCAACAGTAGATGTCTGCAGTTATTGTATTAAGTTAATATTTCAAATATATTTTTTTTACAAAATTGTTCAGTGCCTGAGATATTTCCATTTTAAACTTTCTCGCTGGTCAATCTATCAGTTTGCATTGACATGTAATCTCCTCATACTCACTACCCCCCCCCCCACCCTAAACCACCCTGTGCTGGCAAATACTATTCCAGACTCATTCGGTAAGGGAAGACGAGGAGAAGACAAGGGGCAGGAGTCTACACAGAGCCCCTTTCAACCTTAAACTGCTGTTTGAAAACTTTAGCACGGTTACATTAAGCACATTATCGAACTAAGCAATTTAAGTTGGACCAGTTAAAATTGGTCCCCAGGTTAAATTGGTAAGCCTCAATAGACTAGCTTAGACCACTCTCTGCATCCTTGTCCTATCTTCATCCGTGGATCTTTTTGTTAACATGCTTTAGCAGAGTGTTCTTAGTAAATATTCTACTACAGACTGAGCAGCAATGTTGTCTTCCCTGATTGAGTCTGTAAATAATAGGTTAGGTTCCTTTTGAGACTGAATTGTTTCCAAAAGTCCTAAATTGTTCCTTTCCTGTGTAAGATTTTTGCAGGTTCAATGATCTTTTCTTATTCAGAATTTTCCCACTGATAAGATTAATTTCTTGTGTGAGTCAGGACGTGCAAGTTTAGTTGCTTCTTCCAACAAAAGCTTTTCCCGCAATAACCACAACTAAATGGCTTCTCTCCTGTATGAATACGTTTATGCTTTGTTAGGTCCCCATTTTGAAGGAAGCTTTTCCCACAGTCACCACAGCTAAATGATTTCTCTCCTGTGTGAATACGTTTATGATATGTTAGGGCCCCCTTTTGTCGGAAGCTTTTCCCACAGTCCCCACAGCTAAATGGTTTCTCTCCTGTGTGAATACGTTTATGCTTTGTAAGGTCCCCATTTTGATGGAAGCTTTTCCCACAGTCCCCACAGTGAAATGGTTTCTCTCCTGTGTGAATACGTTTATGATATGTTAGGACGCCCTTGTGATTGAAGCATTTCCCACAGTCCCCACAGCTAAATGGTTTCTCTCCTGTGTGAATACGCGCATGTTCTGTTAAGGCCCCTTTACTATGGAAGCTTTTCTCACAGTCCCCACAGCTAAATGGTTTCTCTTCTGCATGAATTCTCATGTGCCTGGACTGATATTGTTTTAGTTTGAAGACCTTGCCACAAATGGGGCAGGTGTTGGGTTTCCCACTGTGACAGAGTTGGATGTGGGCCTTTAGTTTACAGGCGGAGGTATAGAGTTTTTTGCAGAAACAGCATGAACTGGGTCTCTTCATGGCAAGAATCACATCCGTCTGCAAGTCACTTTTCAAAGCAAACATTTCACCACAGTCAGAGCAACTGTGGGTTTTTCTAGAAGTTGTGCTGGGATTGGAACAGTGTTTCTCAAATGGTGGGCCGGGATCCAATGATGGGCTGGGATCCAATGGTGGTCTACTGTCCAGTCTTACTTGGTTGCCATTTATGGCTGAGCTGTGGCTGGATGAGTTGTGTTGATTATCTGGAGGGTCACAGGGCATGTCAAGAGACTTTGGATGGGTCACAAGGCCAAAGGGTTTGAGAGCCATTGTTTTAGAATAACGCTCTCTTCTCTTTACAGTCTGGGTTTGGGGAAGAGTCAAAGACCAAAGTTGGTCCTCCAGATCATATTCACTTTTCACACAGGAAGGAGTGAGTATACAGTCTTTTGTGTCCAGGAGCCCTTGAAACTGCTCTTCCTCCTGACTGGTCCTGAGTTCTTCCTGTTCTTCTTTAATTTGTATTGAATCTGGGTCCTTCTGTGCCAGACTCAGCCTCCACTCCGGCTCACGGTGCCGTTGTTCAGCGGGGAACTCGGCCTCAGAGACTGCAAGAGAGAACTGCAGGGAGTCTAGAGGGAAGGAGAGATGTAAAATCAGAAATTATCTACACTGTAGTGCGTAAGTATTTGGACAGTGATACATTCTGTATTCCAGCACTTTAGATTCTAAATCCATGACAAAGTATTTAAAGTACTGACTAAGTCAGCATTTATACAGCTCTGGAAAAAATTAAGAGGCCACTCCTAATTTTTCTTAAATCAGCATCTCTACATGTATGGCAGCCATTCCATTCCAATGTCTGTTGAATTCCAACACAGGCACACCTCATTTTACTTAATGAGGTACTGATTAGGTGATTACCTGAACCAAATCTAATTTAACGAGGAAAAGTATAAAAACCACTGCTGTGGTCATCACTATCCTCTTGCAATAGGACCAGCTGGATGGCAAAGTACCTCAAAGGTATTTTGAATTAAAAAAAATAACTATTCAGCATGACAAAAGAGTTGAAAAGTTCAGTTTAAAGAGCCACAAAAGCTGCATTGCAAGCAGAAACCAACTCAAACAAACAATTCAAACTAAATTCAGTAATCAGTCACAAAAGCATTGATTTTTTGGACCGCAAACTGATGAAACAGATGGCAGAATTTGGTGACTTCAAACAAACAGGCACTATGCAAACTATTTTCTGTAGCCACCCCACAGAGCCTCTGTTATTTGGCAATGATGTCATCGGTAGCTAACAAATGCTCATTGGTTGTTCCGGGTTGTTAACAGTTGTTAATAAAGTTACACTGAAACTTGAAAAAACGTGTACTGATACCTTTTGTGAACAAAACTGACCAGTAAACATAGGAAGTATCAGTTCAGTAGAAAATTTGATTTATACAGTAAAAATAAAAACACTATTTTGAGGAATACAACATTGACTTTGAAATAAACAGCAATACTAGTCTTAGAAGTGTTTTGGAGTAGGTTTCCTTTTCCTCTTCCGCAGGTTTTGTTGCTTGGGATGCAGTTTCAATTCATGAATTTGGACAATGCTAATAATGCTCATTCCAGGCAGGGACAGAGGTGAATAATGGCTTGTTGCAAAAAAAAATGACACCATGGGCTTTCAAGAACAGCTCAGAATAAGAGAAATGTCACCCAAATAAATATAGGTCAAACTACCCCTTTAAGACTGGCAGTTTGATTATTTTATGACAGCAGAGGCTTCTGCCTAGCAATCCTCCCATGAATGTAATTTTGATTTAGTGTTCTTATTGTTGATGCATGCACAGTAACCTGAGATGCAGCAAGGGAGATCTGTGAGCTTACAAATAGGTTGGCATTGACCTGATTAATTATTTTCCTTCTGGCTCTTGGGGATATTTGGGAAAGGTGTCCCAAATTTCCCAAATATTTCATTCTCTCCATTTGTAAATGAATTGCCTCACAGTGGACTGATGGAGCTCAAATCTTGGTGAGATGGTTGTATAACCTTCCCCAGACTGATGTGCTCACGCTACCCTCTTCCTGATGTCTTCTGAAATCTCTTTACGTCTCAGTATGGTGTGTTTTGCATTCACCTGTATGGGTAACACCGAACTAGCCAGGTTTCTTATCTCTATTTATCCATCTGCCAAAACCCTTTCCTACAGATGCCTCCTTTGATTGGTTCATTTGGTACAAAATTATTTACACACCTGATTCTACTTACCTACTTGAGTTAACCAATGCAACTTGGGGTTCATTTATTGTTGCATCTGCACAAATTCCTTTTTAATTTTGTTTTTCTACTACACGCATGATGTCCACTAAACCAACATATGGAAAAGGTAACTATAAACCTGTTATGTCATATCAAGAAGACTTGTTCTGATTAAAGATTTCATGGTAAACACTAAAAAAATCTATAACTGCAGAAGGGGTTAAAATACTCTCAAGCAGAGCTGTATACAAAAGATTTAATGAGGTATCGCTAAAGTTCTGTCTAGAGTGCCCTCCACTAATATTCAGGTGCATCTCAAAAAATTTGAATATCGTGAAAAAGTATTTTTTTTTCCCGTAATTGAAATCAAAAAGTAACACCTTTGTATATTCTAGATTCATTACACATACAGTGAAACATTTCAAGCCTTTTGTTTCAATTTTGATGAGTACGGCTTACAGCTCATGGAAATAAAAAATCCAGTACCTCAAAATGCTACAATAAAAAATTTACAATACAGAAATGTAGACCTGAGAAGAGCTCTAAAAAAATAATTGTGTAGTCACACCTGGTAAATGTGAGCAAAACGGGTTGAGAAAAAAATATGTCTGTCTACTGTTTATTGTCTTGATCTTTTATTCAAAATAAACTAAAATGTAGCCTTCAATTAAAGCAAAAAAAGAAAAATGTTATAAATAAAATAAATATTTTTTGAAAATATATACAGCTCCGGAAAAGATTAAGAGACCACTGCACCCTTTTCTTTCCTTTCCAAAAAAGTTGAAAAGGAAAGTTCTGAGTGAGGAACAGAAGCGTTCAATTCGCAGGGGTCTCTCAATTTTAACCCTTCTGTTCCTCACTCAAAACCTTCCTTTTCGACTTTTTTGGAAAGGAAAGAAAAAGTGCAGTGGTCTCTTAATTTTTTCTGGAGCTGTATGTGCGCCACAATTATTGGCATCCCTTTTTTTTAACATTTTGTGCAACCCCCCTTTGCTAAGATAACTCTGAGCTGTTTTCTCCTACAATGCGTAATGAGGTTGGAAAACACATGGCATGGGACCATTCCTCCATACAGAATCTCTCCAAACCCTTCAGATTCGGAGGCCCACGCTTATTTTCTATGGGGTCTAGGTCAGGGGACTGTAATGGCCATGGCATCTAGGTGTTTGTTTCCAAAAAACTATATTTTGGTCTCATATGACCATAGAACCCAGTCCATTTGAAAGTTCCAGTAACGTTTGGCGAACTATAGGAGTTTGTTGTTTGACGACAGCAAAAGCGTTTTTATGGCAACCCTCCCAAAAAACTTCTGGTTATGTAGGTGGCATCTGATTGTAGTTTTGGAGACTTTCTGACCCCAAGGCCAAACTAACGTCTGCAATTCTCCATTTGTGATCCTTGGAGATTCATTAGCCATGCGAACCATCCTCCTCCTGTGTATCAGGTCAGTATAGACACACGTCCTCTTCCAGGCAGATTGTTAACATCTCCAGTTGCTTAAAACTTCTTCATTATTGCCAATTAGTGATGGGACGCATGAAGCCAAGGCTCCGAGGCTTGCTTAAAAATGTCAACCCAGTTTGCTCAAAGCGAAAGGGCCGAGGCTTGTATCCGAGCAACCATATCATGTGATTGATGACGTTTGAAGCATCGGACATCACACAACCATCGAATAGTGTATTTAAAGACATGGTGCATTCCAACTATGCTTTAAAACATGAAACTAAATTAGTCTACAACCTAAACATCAAGAACTAATGAAATTCACAAGCCGGTAATGTCAAAACGTTTCTGCAACATATCATTCATTATCAATAACCAACGGGTATACAAATACCGTAGACTATTGTTAGAATTGTCTTAAAGTTTGGTAGGAACGTGAGCTGGCCGATAGCTCAGCATGTAGTGCTGTGGATGGACAGGTAATTGTTTTAGAAAGCCCGGTTCGAGTCCCAATGATAACTTTTTCATACATTGTTTTGCTGATAACACTGCATTTGTAATTTCTATGTAAGGAATATTTGCTCATCAGTTATTAATGTCACAACTTAAATCAAGGATTGGATCCACCATATTTTATGAATTTTTAACTCCAGCGTTTCTCTCGTAGAGATGTATCATTCAGCGTATGTTCACCAGGTGATTAATAACATCCAAAGCATTGTTTGATCCCATGCCTTTTTCAAAGTGGACTGCTGTTGTCAATCCCTACTGACAGTCACAGGGGCTTTCCTCCATGCCAAGTTATTTACAAGTGTTTCCCATATATTGCACATAAACGATAGCAAAGTTGGTAATTAGATAATCTGACATCACTGTCAGTGTTGAATTCAGTTTTGGTTTAGGTTTTATTTGCCAGCACATTAATTGAAATTATTATATTTATTTTCATATAAGTTATGTTAATATTTTGTCTTCCGCAGCCTCAATAATATCAAGGATGCAAACGTTTTAAAATGATTGTTCATCAGGAGATTGAACAAAATTCTCTGATAGAGGCTTGCTTTGAAATTACAAACCATTCTAGCCCATGCGAAAGGGCCGAGGCTTGCAACAATATAATACCACATGATCAATGACGTTCGAAGCCTCGTTTCATCATGTGTTTTTTCCAAAGCCCCTTTGTAAAATGTAGGCTTCTAATGGTTGTTAGATGCGTGTCACTTTCTAACACCAACCTCTACTGGTCACTTTATATAGTAATTTATTTAAAAAAGTTGTTCACATTGTAAGTCCATCAACGGCGCAGTGGGTAGCGTTGCCGACTCTCGCTCTTTTATTTGTGATGGTGAGAGATTGAATCCAGATTAATTTTTGAGTGCAAACAATACTGTTTATTGTTGTTTAAATAATTTTTCATATTGTGTATCTTAAGACACCCTTGCCTTAATAATACAAAACATTAGAACGGATGCATAGTTGAAAAATGCTAGCTGGAAAGGCAAGAAGAATGTGGGCATTCTAATTTCCCTTTGGAAAACGAACGCCTAACCACTGCACCAAAAAGTCACGTTGGATAATGCGGAAAAGACGTCTATATGAACATTAAACATGTGTCACCTGACCAGCAGGTGACACTACTGTGCAGTGAGTTTCAAAGTCTCGAGAAAATGAACCGATTTTCGAACCATTTTGATCAAAGCCTCAAAGGCTTCGGAAAGCCATGGTTGTCCATCACTATTGCCAATTGTGGAAATTGTCTTTTTCAATTATCGAGCTATATTCTTATAGCCATTTCCTGATTTGTGCTGCTTAACAACATTTTATTGAACATCATTACTATATTCTTGGGTCTTTCCCTTAGTGATGGATGTCTAGACTATGGCCCAATCCCAATGTCCCCCCTAAACCCTAAGCCCTGAAGCCTCACAGACTTAACTGACGTCACCTGATAAGTGATTGAGTGCAAGAGGCTGCCAGGGCTCAAAATGCTATGAATAGTTATGGAATAGCACTTTGCGACGCTGAAACATGTTGCACACTATTGTGGGTTTGGGACTTTTACGTTTATTACTTTCTTTGCGGCCAAAGCACTTAATAGACCGACTGCCTTATTTATATGTCTTGCAGGCTCTTGCCCTACAGAGTGGACAAGAGGTAATTGTCTATAATAATCTGTATTTGTCAATAATCAGTGTACTATTTTTAGTCAAAACAGCATTGATAAGCAAAAACTAAAATAAATAGTTGAATAAACTAGGTGTGTAATAAGGTGATTACAATCCTCTGATTTCATGTGTTCTATGTGCCATCTTATATCAGTGTTAATGTAAGGTAGTTTACAGTTCTTCTTCCTTCTCTTTTAAGGCGGGTTTGCCGGGATTCTTTTCTCGCTTCCGGGCTTCCCCTGGTATCCTCCGTATTTCACGTCACAACGCCAATGAACTGTGGGCAGTTCACTCAGGCAAAGTCAGCAGAAATGTGGACTTACGAAAAGGGTGCATAAAGGGCTCAAAATGTCTGCGAGAGAGCCCTCGCGCACTTGACGATTTGACAGTGAGACAACCCTAAGCCCTCACAGACTTAGCGAGAACGCGCTTCAAAGTACGTGAGTGTGTGAGTGTGGACATTGGGATTGGGCCAATGGGGATTTGGCCAGTGTCACCTCATATTTATACCCCAGTGAAACAGGAAGTCATCGCTTACCACTTAAGTGTTCCTACTCACTTAGATGAACTAAAAAACAAAATATGAATTGGAATATACTTCTGTTCAATTTACACATAAGAACTTCTAGGGGTGGCAATAAATGTGACATATGTTCTGGAAAAAAATATTTCATTTATTTCTATCACCCCAAACTAATGTATCAAACGATGGCCTTGGGTGGCATTCCAAGCCATCTAAGCACGTAGGGTAACATGGAGCACGACGGCTCCTTGGGTAAGACGCCCCCCCATGTAACTCTCACAAAAAACACAAAATGTAACCATACTTTTCTTTAACACCTCCTCTGCCACTAGTCTTAATCAACTACAAATTTCCTCTGTATCACCACACCTTCTCAGCCAACTATTAAAAACATTTCTTCTGAATCTAATTTTAAAGACCGCTGGGATTGAAAATATTGCCTTTTTTAAACAATAATAAGTTTAGTTTAACTGTATGAAATGGCGTGTAAGGATAAGGTAAGTGGGGTAAAAAAAACAGGTCCAATTCTTTAAAACCCTTAGGCTTTATCTTCTATTGGGATAAGATTCTCCGGGGAGCAACTAACCCCATGGGGGGGCATATTAACCCAGTAGCTGGAAAAAATGCCCCTTAACTAAAAAATACATTTGAATCTCAACTGTAGCCATTTATTTTACTTTATAATCCATTACCCTAAGCAGAGCCAAAAAAAAAAATCACTAAACTTGTCTTTTTTGTGTCAGTAAATAGACACTGATCCTGGGGGGGCCTTCTTCAACCCACTTCTGTAGCATGGGCCTGAACTGGCCCTCTGTACTTTTAACAAAAACTCTCCTTATATATTTCCCCAACATTTCTATCAACACAGACAAAAATACTGTAGATGTGGAACCAAATACCTACCCATTGATGCTAGGACAGCAGAGTCCCTACCCTGCCCATTTTCCAAGAAAACATCTCTAACCCTACTCTTTTAAAAGAGTATCTTAAATCTTCCTCCCCAATACTGGTGCCAACTAAAAAGTTGGTAAGTGTTAAGAACTTTGTTGAATTGTTGAAGAATTGATTGCTGAAAACTTGAACAGTTTACTTATTGAGTAGAACTTCAGCTAGATATTAGAATATCTTAATACAAACCTGTTTGATATAATTTTATCTCTGGAGTTAATCGAAGCATTCTCCGTAGCTGATCATTCTCTTCTCGGTACTCCGCAACAGTTTTCTTTACTGCCTTCAAAATCTTAACAGCAGATGCTGCTAAGAACTCATTTAAAAACAAATTAAATGACTCTAGTTTAGACATTTCCAGTTGACTGAAAGTGGGGTATTCCTCTAGTATGGCATTACGAAGTGGGTCCTCCTGACCACATTCAATTTTTACATGGAAAGGAGTGGATAAAGAGTCTTCTGTATTAACAAGCCCCTGAAACTGCTCTTCCTTCTGACTAGTTCGGAGTTCATACTGTTCCTCTTTAATCTGTATGGGCTCTGGGTCCTTCTGTCCCAGACACCCGCTCCACTCCTGATCAAGGCGCTGCAGTGCAGGGGGAACTTCCTCTTCAGAGACTGCCAGAGACAACTGCAAGGACTCTAGAGGAAAGCAGAAGACCAAAAGTATTGTAGCTCAAACAGAAATGGAACAATGACTCTCCCCGTTATAATACATTTGTTACATAGGAGATTCTAAATAAACTGCAGTCAGTAGAAAACGATTATTGTCACAGTGTCAACTTATGTGAGAGCTGCTCATTCTGTTTATAATAGTGGCAGTTTTTTAGTAACGGAGCAGTGATTAGTAATCTCCAGTCATTAATTGTAAATGTACCTGTAGTAATCCTGTATTTATTGACAATTCACGTGATTTTAAAACTGTAGGGGGCTTGGATTCCGGCACCTAAATACACAGTCTATTATCCAAGTTGGGAATCACGAAGATCTTGGCATCTCAGGCAAATCCAGACAATTTGATGTAATCTGAAACTTGGTTATCAAAAAAGACATTATTCTGATATTGCTTTAAATGGATACAATTTACACCAAAAGATTCCCTCTCAATATCTCTTACACTATCTCTATTTCAGCAATTTGAACTGTTAGCCCTGATCCTTACATTAGGAAACAACTGCATGGTTACAATTGAATGTGCATATTGGCCACCATCTGCTAGGATTTGTATACTAACTGACTTGATAGCCTCTGTTTTAACATCAAAAGTAATGTGCTCAAATTAGCTTGCTTAGCTAAAATTGTGTTGGCTTTGGTAAATACATGGTTGTGTTCTTTTTTTGCCGACAAAGGCATTCTAAATAAATATGTCTGGATTTAGACCACAATACTATTACTGCTACTACATTGGTAATGATATTAAATAAGCATTGGATGAAAAATCTAATCGTGTGCCTCTGTTTAATTTATCTGTCAAAGGCTTTTGATACAGTTGATCATTCTATTTTGATGAAGAAAGATTTGAGTAGTACACTTTTCCCAGGGTTTCATTTTAGGTCCTTGGTTGTTCAATTTGTATAAGGGATATCTGTAACTCTGGGAGATAGAGTAGTTTTCATTTGGATGCTGATTACACAGTAAAATACTCTACCGCCCCTTCTCTTGCTCAAGCATTTGCATACTTACAGTCTGACTTCCAACAACAAAATTCCATTCAGTCTCTTCTAAATGCAGGCAAAACAAAATAAATACAATATCAAAGTCCCAAAATCAAAATTTATTTATATGATTTCAACATTATTGCCCTGGATGGTACTGTTATAAAATGTGATCCTACCTCCAAATACCTTGGGATTTGGTTAGATGAAGAACATAGAGTTGGTGAACAAGTCTACCGATTAGATTTTTAAAATATTAACAATTTTCTGTGTTGCAAAGAAAGAAAAAGCCATATTTTAGACTGGCCATTAAAAAGAAAGGATTAAGATAGGCAAAAGAACACAGACACTAGACAAAGGAAGAACTCTGCCTAGAAGACCAGCATCTCTGAGTCGCCTCTTCACTGTTGACATTGAGACTGGTGTTTTGCGGGTACTATTTAATAAAGCTGCCAGTTCAGGACCAGTGAGATGTCTGTTTCTCAAACTAGACACTCAAATGTATTTGTGCTCTTGCTCAGTTGTGCACCGGGGCCTCCCACTCCTTATATATTTCCCCAACATTTCTGTCAACACAGACAAAAATACTGTAGATGTGGAACCAAATACCTACCCATTGATGCTAGGACAGCAGAGTCCCTACCCTGCCCACAGTGATGTGAAGTAGGAGTAGCCTACTTCACATCACTGTACGAGATCTTCAGTTTCTTGGCTTAGTGGCGAACAAAATAAAAGAAAGCCAATATCAGCATGTGAAATATACTGCTCAAAAAAATGAAGGGAACACTTAAAGTGATAGCTCGTCCAAAAATCATATCTTCCTAAAAATTCACTTGCCAAGTTATTCCGGAATGCACATAGTCATTTTTTCCAACCATCTATTATTCAGCTCTGTCCCCGGCTGTAATTAGCATTCTTAGCATCGTCCAAATTCATGAATGAAAACTGTTTGTCCCACTACAGCAAAGCTGCATTGCAAGCGGAAACCTTCTCCAAAACACTCCAAACTAAGACTAATGGTGTTGTTAAACTCAAAGAACATGACGAGGAATGTTTTATTCCTCGAAAAAATATATAATTGTCATTTCAAATAATCGGGTTCTTCACACATCAGGTCTCAATGAACAAGATATATTAAAAATCAAAATCTTTACTGCACATTGTATTTCATTGAGAACAAAATAACGTAATAACAGTCAATGGAAACCAAAATCACCAACCAATTGATGGCTGGATTCAAACTCATACCAAAAATCAAAGTAAACAATTGAAATCACAGGTTGTTCCAACTTGTGTGAATTTCATCACGGCAACTCGTAATGTGACTCAGTAGTGTGTATGGCCCCCACGTCCCTGTATGCACTCCCGACACCCTCTGCGCATGCGCCTGATGAGACGACGGATGGTGTCCTGAGACAGACCTGGATCAGGGCATCAATGAGCTCCTGGACAGTCTGTGGCGCTATTTGGTGTCGTTGGATGCACCAATACCGTCCCAGAGGTTCTCAATTGGATTCAGGTCTGAGGAATGTGAAGGCCAGTCAATGGCATCAATGCCCAGGTCATCCAGGAACTGTCTACACACTCTGGCCACATGAGGCTCGGCATTGTCCTGCACCAGGAGTAGGGGTCAACCGATATGGATTTTTCAGGGCAAATTCTGTTACCGATTATTAGTGATCAAGGAGACTGATGTCTCCTTGATCACTAATATTTGGGGCCGATATATATTTCTGGTACAATTTAATTTTTTACTGTCAAAGTACTAGAAAACAGAACAGTTGAAATATTAAATTTTGAAGAATAAAGTGCAGGGAGCTCATACCAGCATTTCTTATGCTTTAATTTTATAGAGAGAAAAATAATTAACTAAATAGCTTCCCAACTCAGGCATATTTTATTATTTACAACCTTTGTCAGGTTTTTTCCTGTAAAAATGAATGAATAAAGTAAAACTTTTCTGTAACTTTAACTTTTCTGCAATAAAAGGGGGTTTCAAATAAGAAAGTTAAGTGGGTCACAGAACTAAAATATGCTTTAATTATTAAAGCACAAAAATGCTTCACTCATTTCAACACAAAAGTACTGGAAAGCCTTTGTGTGTAAGTTCGTTCCAATTCTATGTATGGAATGTATTAACACGATAACAGGGAACCAAACAGCATTATTACTGGCAGAGCATTTCTGCTATTCCGTCAGGCTTAGAATATGACCAGCCTTGGTATAAGTGACATGCAAGAATTAACGTTATGTCAAGTTTTTTCCTAGTTAGCTGACCAAATTAATGGTAAACAAATTAACTTGTTTAAGTTACACTAGCTATTGCATTCAAATACAGTTAGTTAATTAATTCAAGACTCTACATTAGGTACTGGTGTAACACCCATGTTCATGTTGTTTGCTAGGTAGCCAGTATAGTAAAGTGCAAACGATACGCAACAGAATTTCCTCACAACGGAGGTGAAGTCTTTAACGTTAGCAAAGTTGACATTACTTTTGTTAAACCTGGCTACCATCATGTAAAAACATAAAAAAAACAAATACGGGCACGTATTCTGTTGTATATTAATTGTTACCATACTTAGAACGTTAGCTATCTAGTTGCATACACACTGACATTGTTACACAAAAATATCACTGCATAAATAAACTAAAATGTTAGCGTTAGCTATCTTTTACTGCAACAAAGAGCATTAGGCAGGGACTTTTGCATATCAGATGTGGCTGATTTATCATGTTTGCCCTATTAAACGGGGGTCCAGAAAAATCGCTTTCCAAAGTGTTTTTCTGCTAGTAAGCTAGACCAATACATTAGTACAGGCATTTTCGGAGGAGTAACGTTAGTCCACAAAAAAAATCAAACTGGGTATTGTCATCATAGGAAAAGACCATAATGAGGGTAATGTTTGTTGCAACTTCAGTTTAGATTATTGTGATGTTTATAGCAACATCAGCATTCTTACCTCTCATCTCAGCCATGCATCTCACAGTGCTTTCTCACGTCTCTCACAAATGACATACAGTGTTGATTGGCTATGTACTTGTGACCTATAACCAATCTGATATTTGTGAGGGCGATTGTATCGGATCCAATTATCGGCCAGGCTGATAATCGGTCGACCCCTAACCAGGAGGAACCCAAGGCCCACTGCACCAGCGTAAGGTCTGAGGATTTCATCCCAGTACCTAACAGCAGTTAGGGTACCGTTGGCTAACATGTGGAGGACTGTGCGATCCTCCAAGGATATGCCTCCCCAGACCATCATTGACCCACCGCCAAATTGGTCATGCTGGATTATGTTGCAGGCAGCATAACATTTACCACGACGTCTCCAGACTCTTTCATCATTTTGTAGGGCTGGCAGTGCTCCTTCTGTTCCTCCTCAGACAAAGGAGCAGATGCCAGTCCTGCTGCAGGGTTGATGCCCTTCTATGGCCCTGTCAAGCTCTCCTCATGTAACGGCCCGTCTCCTGGTATCTCCTCCATGCTCGAGACTGTACTGGGAGACACAGCAAACCTTCTTGCGACGGCACGTATGGATGTGCCATCCTAGAGGAGCTGGACAACCTGTGCAACCTGAATGGGCTGCAGGTACCGCCTCATGCTACCAGTAGTGACAAGGGCACTAGAAAAATGCAAAACTAGAGAAGAATCAGTCAGGAAAGATAAGGAGACCAATTGTCTGTGGCGACCACCTGCAAACCCATTCCCTTTTTGGGGGTTGTCTTGCTGTTGCCTCTCCAGTGCACCTGTTGTCACTTTCAAATGCACCAAAACAGGTGACATTGATTCACAATCGCTTATGCTTCCTAACTGGACAGAATGATATTGCTGAAATTTAATTGACTTGGTGTTATACTGTGATGATTACGTGCTCCCTTCATTTTTTTGAGCAGTGTAGTTGTGTAATTGGAAAATCGGTTAAAGGGTCAGTTTGTATGGATTTTACTGTACTACAAGCATAAATGAACAGAAGATGTCAGCCCGTTGCCATTAGCATTAGAACAAATCTGGATTGCAATTTGCAGTATGGCCTATAAAATACCAAAAAGAGCCTGCAGAGTTCTATAAAAGAGTATTGTGGACAAATGAGATATATGAACTTGTACCAGAGAGATGGCAAGAGGAAAGTGTTCATTTTTATCTGAAAATAAACTAGCTTATCACCTCACTTCCACTGTAACTCGCTCTTCATTGATGATGTAACTGCTGAAGGCATCAGAAGAATTCTACAGTGTACAGAAACATCCTGTCTGCTCAGGTGAAACCTTTACTTATCGGATCATGCTTAGTCATGCAGCAGTACAATGATCCCAAGTACACACTGCATTGCTTCAAATGAGTTTTAACTACTATTGTAGAACATGTTTGTTACAATAGCAGACAATTCTGAAGTAACAGAGTAGATAACTATTTAAAACTATGCAGTCGTGACCCCTGTTGTCCTAAATAGTTTGCGTACAACTACAGTAACTATCAGTAGATCTACATACTACGGGTCAGATGTTTTTTCACCTGTACCAACAATTATTAGTGACATTCTGAAGCCCATACCGACCCTAACCAGCAAATATAGAAAACGCTGCAATTACATAATTTCCTCCCAACACTGGCTATGACTACTGGCTATGTCAGGAAATGTGTATCAACTATATTTGTCATGTTAAGTTAATCGCTTTGTTAACATGTCTGTTGTTATTTCTCAGATACGTAACGGTTTAACTTACCGTAGGCTACACATTTCTAACAATACAATAGTCTACTGACGGCGTCTCAATTAGCATAGTAATTACTACATGCTGCATGTACTACGCTGGTGATAGTGAAGTACGTAGTGTTTAGTATATTATAAACTAGTATGGCAGCATTGGCATATATTCCAGCGTGGCGACCTTTATGCGTAATCCCACAGATCACAACTAGATACCCACCGATTCGACGATATTTTATTTCCCTTGGGATTCCAAGCATTTTTCTTAGCCGATCATTGTCTTCCTGATACTCCACTACAATTTTCTGGAATGCACCGACAATCTCCAGGGCAGTCGACGATAAGCACTTATCTAAAAACACGCGAAACGAATGTAGCATAGACATGTTTCGGTCTTTTAGTTCAGTATTAAGCTAAAATGTCTTCATCCGCATGAAAACAATGGACCTACGATTATCAAACACCTATCAGCGTCTTGTGAGCAACATTAAAGAAACACTTCCGGGTCACGAAAATCAGGAAACCAACGTATTACTTCAAAACTGACATAAATTGAGTTTAATTGTTTAAGAAAATGTACCTCTCAAAACATTGACAACAATTCATATATGACCATATTTAAGAGTAATTTCAATAAAAAGTGGGTAATAAAACACGTTCCAAGGGCAAAATGCAGACAATGCCAATGACTGAATATGGAATACATATTGCCTCATAGCTCATAAACTATTGAATATTCCACTGAGAAAGCAATGTAGGAAATGTTCAGGAGAATGTGTAGAATAAGACAAACCTGTTTAATCATGGGAAATGGTGTGCTACATCTAGCAACACAATATTTTCTACACCCTCTTTAGGCCCCAATGCAAAACACTCTAATAGACTGTACATGTACATTTTGCCCTGTACAGAAAAAACTGTTGCAATTGCTGCTGGCATTTTACTCCGCCCATACCATTGGCCACAATGTAACTCAATGGATATGAAATACATAGTGACTCGTACAGAAAAAACTATTCTATACACCGCCGTGAATGCATTGTAGGAAAAGTTCAGGACAGTCTATAGAGTGATTACATGCATTTCTGTATATATATTTTTTGTATATATCCACTCTCTTGAACATTTACTACCATACATTTTTACACTATACACTAAGCAAAGTGGCAAAATAGATTTATTTAATGTTATTTATATCGCGTTTTACCGCGGACTTTTATTTTGAAGGCAAAGTCTTATTGTTGCTACGGAATCTCTAATGTTGCCAGCATGACGCTAATGTGGAATAGTTCAAAATAAAAGTGCTCAACGTATTACAGTATTTCTGAATTGCTAAAACACTAAAATCCATTTGCAAAACCAAAGTTGCAAGTGTACAAACCACTTTATTGATTGAATCACACAGTTTGCAGAACTTTAAACACTTCTCATGTGGTTAGACACAACTAGCAAATCGGAATCACTCTTTGTGCAAAACTGTAAACACATTGTCATTCACAAAGCACATGTAGC
>JACXGI010008398.1:13960-25324 GCA_016801175.1 Esox masquinongy | reverse complement strand
TCTCCAGTGTCTATAATAAAGATAAATGTCATCCTCACCCTTACTGTTGAGGAGCAGCTAGCTATTGAACTGAAAATCCTCTCTGTCCAAGTTCTATTCAGATGTACAGTCTTACCTTCATGTCATGTGATACATGTGAACACAACAGGACAGAAGAGGGGTGTTTGTGTGTGAGGCGGGGGAGTGGAAGAGAGCTAAGTGATTGAGTGATAAGGGGTGAGTGTCACATAAGGAGCCTTTGAAAGTAGGGTCCGGTCAAAGGTTAGGTACCCTAACAATCCACCTACAGTCTCCAGCTCCATCCTCCTCCTGAACACACACCCATCATTTCACACAGCTTGGGGTTTTGTCCAGGGAGAGTTACACATCAATATGTTAAGTGAAAACTTGTTTGTTTAGATTGTTAACGTACGGTGAAGGTCAAAATTTGGGACAGGCTAAAACGCGGAAAGTGGAAGCACAAAGAGGGCTATACTGATGTTATGGCTGCACATATGGAGACTAAACTGAAAATGTGCATCTCCATGTGTATAAACCGATATAATCTCACAAGCCAACAGACACATCTTTGGTGGCTTAAGCACCATTTCAATATAACAGAACTCCCCATCGCCCCCCAGTGGAACATCTTATAGAGGCGTTTTACCAACTTGCAGATATTCACTACAGTTTCCTTACTCCGTTCCTTGAGTACCTCCTACAGCACACATTTTGGTTTTAGCCCCAGACAATCACACATAATTCAACTCAATGAGAGACAAATTATTATTGAATAAGTTGAATCAGGTGTGCTTGGCTGAGGCAACAATGAAAATGTGCGCTGTTGAGGGTACTGGAGGACCGAAGTTGGGAAACACTGGTCTACACATGTTGTTCTTGGGGTAAACAAACACAGACATAGGTCACACACCAACATCCACACACACACACACACACACACACTCCTAGGTCACCGTATCTACCGTCCCTGTGGTGGTAAGTGCAACTCTACTGAGTGATTCTCTCCATGCTATATGGGATTAGCGCTCAACTCCAGCCCAGCCTTTCTACTCTATTATCAGGGTCATATGGCCATCTGTCCCGTAAGTGCTGGAGGTATTCCACTCAATGTTAGCGATATTTGCTAACCTGGATTCGACTAATTGGGATGTACGGTATATGAATGTGACCCTGAATAGTGTGGGAAACAAATATAGATTGGGCAAAGTGCTCGTAAGCTACATGTCTTCCACTATTCTCCGATAGATAGTCACAAAAAGATAAACCTTCTGTCTGGGTCTGAGCTCAGAGTGGTGCCCTATTGTTAATTTCGTGCCCTACATTTGATCGCAGTTCACTGGCACGTTAGTGCACTACTTAGTGACTAGGGAGCCGTGCCAGGTTCGTGCAGGTCGGGGGTTTGAGATACAAAGCCCCGCTGAAAGGGTTAACTCCCTTGACTGCCTGGTGATCTTTACATAAAGTAGGGAGCAGCGTGGGCTACTCGCAGTTTTTAAAGGGCCTTTTTAGCTAGGCCGTAAACCGATCCTGGACCTTGCCTAGCCAGGGTGTGCCCAGGGTGTCTAGGGTTTACCTGGGGGACCTGGCATGGGAACATGGAGGTGGTTGGAGGAATGTGTTTTTTTGGGGTGGTGGGGGTGAAGGAGAGAGGGAGAGACACCAAGGCAGCTGGTCAGCAAGAGCAAAGAGGTACGGTAAGGAGAGAAGGCTGAGAAAGGACAAACAAAACAAAGGTGGTGGGTTTCTCCCTCTGTCTCTGGGTGATTCTCTCATGAATCAATTGTATCCACCTCTTTCTTCTTCCTTTATCAAGCTCTCTTTCTCTGATCTCTCTCTGGGATGGGGGCGGTTAGCAGCAGTGTCACCATCCACTACAGTAATGTCACGCATTCTAGAATACAAACAGCTTTGTCTGACTGTCAGAGGAGAAGAAAAATCTTAAACATGACTGCAATAGTTTCATGCGCGCACACACACAAACACGGACTGATTCTCAAGTCCGCGCGGGGTTGCAGTTGACCAAGTGTCGGTCATAAATGGAACCCTGCCCTGCTATAGCCAAGGCCAAAACTAGTATACTTAGGAATATAGGGTGCCATTTTGGACGGTAGGATAATTATTTGGGCAATGCCAACGACAGTTAAGCTCCAAGTCATGTCAGAAATGGACTGAACCTGTTTAGGATTAAATCGAAACAGCCTGGGCTTTTGTGTCACATGCGAGAACTCTTCTATGCAGCGAGATTCTCCCCATGGAGAGAAGGAAAGGATTAGATATCGTCCCAAATGCCACCTTATCCCCGTTTAGGCTAGTGCACTACTTTTGCTACTGTGGACCATGGTCAAAAGTAGCATAGAGCATTATGTAGGACATAGGGTGCCATTTGGGAAGTACACATGTTCTTTGTTGATAAAAAATGTTTGCACATTTAGTCATGTCGGACCTGCAACGTAAAGAGCTGTTGGAAATGGGCTTGTCGATTTCATAATATCGTTTTCTGTGGCGGATTCTCCAATTGTGCGTCATAGTTAACGGACGCTGATTACTTAATTGAATGCAATGTGACATTATCTTACAAATACAATGTTAAAATGTAAAGTTGCTAACATTTGTTTTAAATAAAAACTGTACATAATCTTAACTTTTCATAGTTTAAAAAAAAAAATAAACTACAGTAAATGTGTAATTAAAATTACGCACGCAGGGATGCCAATTTGTTTTAGGAAGGAAGAAGGCGGAGGAGTGATTGCAGTGCATAGCCACTGTGGCTGAGCGATCTCACTGACACTCGCTGGCACTGACACTACAGAAAGATTTTTTTGACAGGTAAGATATAGCCTACCAGACATTTACAGACGGACTTGAAAATGAGCTCGTTAAAGAATATGATTCATTGAAAAATCTGGTATTTGAGAGTACGATTGGGTGTCTTGGCTACGGAATGGTGTGAATAAAGATTTACAACTTCGACGTGGATAATTAAAGTTAGAATATCATAACGAACATCAATATTTTATATCTTAAATTGTCATACTATTAACAGAAAAGAAAGCTATAAAATCTAGAGCCACCTGGGGCATTGTCACAATTGTCAACGGAAGGCGCGTGTCATCACAGGAAGATTACGAAGTTACGTCTAAAACAATTATTGAAGGAAGCTGATGTTTACAACCGGTCTAACCAAAATGCGCACGGGATCAGAGGCACGTTTTGGCTTCTTCAAATGAAATAACACAACTTTTCACCAACTGATCATGCAAAAGAAGAGGCTACTGCGGTTACTCCCTGTTGTCATCTTAACATTCTCCATCATCCTATTCGTGGACTTTCAGCTAAGGACGCGAAAACGTCATAAACTAAATTTTATTCATGATATGTCCGGAGGGATCTCCCAGCACTGGAATCGAGGGGGACCGCACTCTCCAGCGAAGGAGGCATCAATTCCGGCTAAGCCAGCTCAACGCACCGCTATCTCTTTAATAAACCTCACTTTGGTTGGCTTAAAAGCAGAGACAGAGCGAAAGAGAGACAGATTGAGGAGTTTTGAACAGAGGGACCGGATTGTTGTTACTCCATCGCCACTGAAGCTAACGGACATCTTCCTGGCAGTGAAGACCACCAGGAGGTTTCACAACACGCGCCTCTATCTTCTCCTCGAGACCTGGATCTCCAAGACCAAGGAGCACGTGAGTGTGAATGATTAATGATTGTGCTTGAGAGGTCCACCGTTCGTTTAAGTGATTGATGTGGATTTCAGTGTTTTGAAATGCAACCTTACAGTCTACTTAATCCCTGAGCAAATAAAGGGCTTCAACAATCAACAATCATGTCAAACTGAACATTTTTGGAAGAATTTGAACTGAAGGATAAAATCTACATCTTACTGTCTCACTTGTAATGTGTTCAGAGCCATCCCTTATAAATGAACCAGGATATTACTTTGAGAATCGTTAGCCTCAATAATAATTAGATAGAAAATAAAGAGTGGAAATTATGCAAGAAATATAACCTGATTACCCCCAAAATATATAAATAAACAATACACTGTTCATTGTTTATTAAATGGTAGGTAAGTAGGTTTTACATGGCAGGTCAGTTGTTATTACATGGTAGATCAGTTGTTATTACATGGTAGATCAGTTGCTATTACATGGTAGTAAAATAGTAAGTAGACATTAATGGTTGTTGCAGTTATTTCACTGCTCCCATGGCTGGCCTTAATGATTGAGAAACACTAAATGTAGCCACAAGCAAATTCAACTCAGCTGATTCTCTTCCTGTTTTGACCTGTCATGTCCTTTACCAAACAGAGCAACACTTCCTACTTCTCTGCTTTCACACTCGGGCATAAATCCCAAGTGATCCCCTTGGCCTTCTGCCTCCCATTTGTGCTTTCACGCTCCTCAGCCATTTGCCTAAGTGTCCCAAAGCTGAGGTTGTGAAAATCAGCGAAGGTGTAGGGGAATAATTAGACCCTCCAGTGGCCCCTTCCAGTAAGTCTGCTTTAGCCTTAATGAGGAAATGTGGAATCCCATAAGGCAACACATCATTTTTTGAGTAATCGTAGTTTTTCACAATAGAATGTACAAGGCGACTAGGTGTTCCACAGCAAACTGCCCGACACATGGCCTTCTTCATGTCTGATTTCAGTAGTTGACAAATGTAAAATACAAAACACCAGCTTAATTGTTCAACTGTTTCTGAGGTTTACAATACAGTTCAAAAGTTCGGGGTCGCTTTGAAATGTGTGAAATTTGTTTTCGAAAGAAAAGCAATTTTTTTTGTCCATTAAAATAACATTATTTTCGACGAGAAATGCAGTGTAGACATTGGTCGTGTTGTAAATGGCTGAAAACGGCAGATTTTTAAGGAATATCTGCATAGACTTACAGAGGCCGTTATAAGCAACCATCAGTCTTGTGTTCCAATGGCACATTGTGTTTGCTAATCCAGGTTTATAATTTTAAAAGCTTATGTGATCATTAGAAAATCCTTTTGCAATCATGTTTAGCACAGCTGAAAACTGTTGTGCTGATTAAAGAAGCAATAAAACTGGCCGTCTTTAGACTAGTTGAGTATCTGAAGCATCAGTAATTGTGGGTTCGATTACAGCCTCAAAATGGCCAGAAACAAAGAACTTTCTTCTTAAACTCGTCGGTCTATTCTTTTTCTGAGAACTGAAGGCTTTTCCATCTGAGAAATTGCCAAGAAACTGATGATCTCATACAACGTTGTGTACTTCTCCCTTCACAGAACAGCGCAAACTGGCTCTAACCCGAATAGAAAGAGGAGTGGGAGGCACCGGTGCACAAATGTGTAAGAGGACAAATACATTAGAGTGTGTAGTTTAAGAAACAGGCGCCTCACATGTCCTCAACTGACATCTTCATTAAATAAAACACCAGTCTCAAAGTCAACAGTGAAGAAGCGACTTCGGGATGCTGGCCTTCTAGGCAGAGTTCTTCCTCTGTCCAGTGTCTGTGTTCTTTTGCCGGTCTTAATCTTTTCTTTTTATTGGCCAGTCTGAGATATGGCTTCTTCTTTGCAACTCTGCCTAGAAGGCCAGTATCCCGGAGTCGCCTCTTCACTGTTGACGTTGAGACTGGTGTTTTGCGGGTACTGTTTAATGAAGCTGCCTTACCGCAGGCCCTCAGAGTGATCTAGCTGGGAACAGGGTCTGGTTTTGGATTGACGGTCTGAGTCGAGAGAGTGACTTTTTGAGTTTCAATGTCTAATTCATGGTGAGGCTTATGTGAAGAGGACTGTGAAAGAGCCTTACACTCTCTTGTTTTGTGTGTGGTATTTCCAGAAATTCAGCTGTTACACTGCGGACTTAAAACTACAGTCTCAATTGCGTCCCTCCGTCTTCTCACTTGTGCTCTCTGACTGGCTCGTTTCTACTGGGCGGGTCAAAAGGTTCTACATAAATCAGCGTGAATGTTGGCTAGACCAAGTCATGGCAGTGGGTCGCCAAATCGAACCACCAGCAAGCAAATGAGCGGCAGATGAACGGTCGTCAGACATTCGGAACAGTCAGTTTCGGCCTTAACTGGTCCTGTCTGCTTCATCTTGAAGTGGCTCGTTACAGCACATTCTCCACAAGCATTTAGCCATCTAAAACGTCTGCCATATCCCTTTCTCTGCATTTCTGCTGGTTGTATGACGTCAAGGAGTTGTCTAAGGAGTGAAAAACCAAATATAAATTATGGGAGTTCTATATTTTTAATTTATCCTTTATTTATCTAGAGAAGTCACATTGAAATGTTCATCTCTTTTCCCGGTAAGCCCTGGCCATGAAGCAGAATTATAACACAAGGTTGAAAAGGTTTTGAAATGTAACATCTGTGTACAGAAGGCCTCCAATGTGTGATTTACTATCAAGATTCCAAGATTACCAGGCTCTCTTCCTGTGTAGGGGACAATCACCATCATCAGTTAATCACCATCATCAGTTAGAAAACATCTTCATTGACAGCTTAAGGCCCTATACCTCAATGTATTAAGCACAATTTGGAGAGAGCCAATTCTCTAAAAACATTTGCAAATGTCACAGATGCTGTCCTTTGGGTCGTTTAAATGTCTTCTGACTTTTGCGTTTCTCCCCAGCAATTGATTCAGAAGCACTGAATATATGACCCTTGTTTTACTTTTTTCAGCAGATTGTGTTTTGTAAAACATTTTCACAGTGTAGCATGGAGTCCTCAATGTTAATGTTATTTGCCTTTCCAGTTTCTCTTGAGCCATTTATTCAAATGGACATAGTGACTAGTAGCTTTTTTCTCTTAGTATGTGTGTTGAGTGCTGTGAGTTTTTTGCAAAGTGAAACAATAATCTTGTTCTCTCATCTCTCTTTGGAGTGAATCTAGCAGCTAAAAGTGAGAACGGAAACTCTAAGCTCAGAGGAAATGTTGTTCCTCTTTGACTGTGCTAGGGTCATGGCAACAATCTAGAACAATTTGTTTATAGTCCAGTGTTGGTTATTTTTATTTCACGGAAAGCTTGAGATTTTGAGGAGATCTTGGCTGTTGAATATTATTGTCACTGTTGTTGAAGCAGTGTTTCTCCGCACCCGAGCACTCACACACGCAGGCAAGCAGGGAGGCAGGCAGGCAGGCAGGCCAGAAGGCTTGTGCACCCTCCCTCGCTCACACACACAGACACCCACACACACAGTTCTCTCTTTATAGACTTCCTTCTTCTCAGATCAGTTTCCGTTTCACCATTGTTGCGATAGACACTCTGTGAATGTGGCTTCCTACTGGCAAAGATAAAACACACACACGCCATCCTGTGGAAGCATTATGTGTGTGTGTGTGTGTGTGTGTGTTGAAACGACACAATACAGAATTCAGCAATGGAGATTTATCCGTTCACTTTTCAGCTCTCATGAGCTCTCCCTTTTTCGCTGTCTCGTTGTCTTCCCATGCCCAGTCAAGTCAACCCCTCTTCCCACCACGTCTGGTTGGCGAACCGCTGCCATCACCCTCCAACCCCTTTAGCCCGGGCCAAATGAAGCTGCTGTCTGACAGCGGCCATTACGAAGCCGTGACGCGGTCACAGTTTGCTGAATTATGACCGCCAGTGTGGGAAGTAATGACACAGGTCTTCCGGGTCCGTAGCGAAACGGCAGCTTGTTGGGTTTCATCAGTGGGCCATCGATTGGAGAATACAATTACTCCTCCTCTGGGTGAAGAATAGAACGGAGGGATGTGAAGGAGAAGGAGGAGAAGGAGAATACCCACAGGGGGCAGGGGGGGGGGGGGGTGTTTGGAAGAGGTCTATAAAATGGCTGAAGTGGATATTTTAGGTGTTCCATGTCCGTCTGAGAGGAAGGGAGAAAGAATGGAGGACACTCTTGATTGTGTCTGTGTGTTTTCACAGCATGGCTGATTGTGCTGTTTTATATGTGCTCATCTGTGAAGCAATTAAGGCAATCATTTGGGTTAATGCCAAGGGCACACACACACACACACAAACACATACCCCCCCCAACCTTTGCCCTTAACCCTGACCTGAACGTAACCCTAACGTCAGAGAGGTACATTTCATCTGACTCTTACCCAAAACCTAACCCCTTAATTCCTAAACGTAAGCCTAATTCTAAGACTGCCCTTAATACTAATCCTAACCATAAACTTAACCCAAGTTTGATGCCTCTGTGCTGTGTTAGCTTCTGTATGCCGTAGATGTGTACGCAACGATTCTCATCACGTATTTGATTATAATACTGGAAGAGACGCTGTGGCCTTTGGTTAGTTCATGGGGATATGAATGAAACACTATTTGAATTGAAGGGAGAGGAAGAGAGTCAGAGAGAGAGAGGGAGATAGAGAGGAGGAGAACAGGTCCACCATTATGTTATCCACAGTGGCAGAGTGGTGAATTACAGCCGTAAAACACTGTTTAAACCACCCAGAGGCTCTTCTGTTCGAGGCCCAAATGGCGGCCCGTTCCCTGGTTAGTGCGCTCCTTTAGACCGCGGGGCCGAGAGAGGGAGGCTGCGGGCCTCAGTCGAGAGGAGGGCACTGAAACGGGGCAGTGTGCCGTTTGAGACGTGGTGTCCACTCGTCTCAGGACGAGTTATAGCCGGACTGTAATGGTTTGATAATGCTTAGGAGGTTTGAATCGACGACGCGCACATAGACGCGCTCAGGCGCATGCACACACACGCGCACATTTTATCTCTCCGTCCGACAGATGAGAGGATGCCAGACACTCATAGAAAATAGCACTTAGTTTTTTTTCTCCATCCTGTCGCCCGTTTACCCCCACCGCAACCCAGCACCCCCTTTCCCTGTCTTACACCCCCACCACCACTTCCTATAGAAAATTCTGCCGATTTCGGGGTGGGTGTGTGATGGTGGGAGGAGAGGACTGTTGGACTCTATGTAATTGCCGTGGTTGCTGTTGTTTCTGGCAGTGACCAGTAGAGGCCAGTAGTGGGCCGTCGTCTGTAATGGCTACTGAACTGTAGACCTCCAGATGTGGCCAGAGGTCCCGTTAGAAAAACAGCCTGCTGTTGTTGTCTCGTGGACATCACCTTTGAGGCCTTCCACCATTTTAACGTAGCCAGCTTCACTGGCTGGTCCTTTGTGCTTGAATCAATGTCGAAGCGGGTCGGCCAATCGTTAGGAAGAGGGGCAAAATCGGTGGCACTGCCTTCTACCTATCTCCGCGGACATTCAGATCCCTGTCAAGGCAGGAGTGCGAGTGTGTGTTTGTTTGTGTCGGTGTGAGTCAACGTTGTGCTAACTGTTATTAAAAGACATATTCCCAGCTGTGTGTGTGCGTGTGACCCACATGTATGTATCCACATTTTTTGGCTGTCCCCCACTAGGGAAAATGTGAATTATGACTGAAGTTTAGGGAAAAACTTTTGGACATGTTTGGTGTTAGATTTGGCATCACTCTTTGGTTTAGGCATTACAGGTTAGATTTAGGGTTAGGCTGTAGGGCTAGGTTAGCTTTAGGCATTAAAGTTTAGTTATCGGGGTTCACAAGGGTAAGGGTTAGGGCTAGGTGAAGGGGAACTATGATTTCTGGGTCAGGGCTAGGTCTCCACAAGGACAGAAAGACAAAGATGTGTGTGTGTGTGTGTGTGTGTGTGTGTGTGTGTGTGTGTGTGTGTGTGTGTGTGTGAGAGACTCATTTTAGCTCATAACACTTCCCCTAAACAGAGCACCAGTCCTCGCTGTCTCAGGTCAGGTCACACTAGCAACTGTGGGTTAATTAGTTGTGTACTTCTCTCCTCCTCTCTGTTCCTTTCTAGACGTTCATCTTTACAGACTCAGAGGATGAAGACATCAGCTCCCGGGGTAGGCCATCCCTGCTCCAATGAAACGACAGGACACACTGCCGTTACAGTTCGTTTGACTGGGAAATAAACCTGTCAACAGTTGTTGGACTGAAATAATTCCCGATCGGGTGCTTTTGTGTTCAGGTTACAACTTGATCGTGACGGGCTGCCCATCTGACCACAGTCACCAAGCCCTGTCTTGCAAGATGGCTGCTGAATACGACCACTTCATTGCCTCTGACAAGAAGTAGGTACACTGTCAAAATAGAAAACTCAATCAATTACGCTATACTGTCAATATTACACATTGCAGTCAATATTACATATTACAGTTGTTATTACATACAGTATTATAGGCCATATTACACATTACAGTCATTTTTACACATTACAGTTTATATTACACGTTCACGACAAGCAGTTGAATGTATGAATCAGGTGTGTTAACGCTACCAACTGGACAATTGCAGAAAACATCATTAAAATTGATCGGCTTAGAACTAATTGTCCTATAAAAATAGATCTGTGTTTTTCTTTTGTCTTTGGGTGGTGTTGCGCTCTAGACGCCCTGTGTTGTTCCTCCAGTTGATATTACACATTGCAGTTGATATTACACATTGCAGTTGATATTACACATTACAGTTGATATTACACATTACAGTTTATATTATACATTACAGTTGATATTACACATTACAGTTGATGTTACACATTACAGTTAATATTACACTTTACAGTTGATATTACACATTACAGTTGATATTACACATTACAGTTGATATTACACAGTTGATATTACACATTACAGTTGATATTACACATTACAGTTCATATTATACATTACAGTTGATATTACACATTCCACCCTGCAGGTGGCTGTGCCACGTGGACGACGATAACTATGTGAACCCTGGAGCTCTCCTCTCTCTACTGTCGGCCTTCCCCCGGGACAGTGACATTTATGTGGGCAAGCCTAGCCTCGACCACCCCATCAAGGCCAACGAGCTCCTGGAGGGCAACAAGACGGTACGCTCCCACAATGCGCCACGTGGAGCTATGAGAAGCTGTGTTCCACTAAATACGGTGCTTTTGATGTCAGTAGTAGGCGACTGTGGCCATTGGACAGTGCCTTTTTGTCGTGCCTTTCCTGATGAAGAGGCCACCGACTTGGTTGACCCTTTGATGCCAACATGTTTTCGTTGTGAATCCTAAACTTCAAGCTTACTTGGCCAAGCGGCGTATTATTGGTTAACCAGTCATTTGTGTTTTTCCACATCAGGAATGAGTGATAAATCAATCATCCATCCCGAGTTTTTCTAACCAGAGGGTCAATTGGTGATTAGTATGTTATTGGTTATTGATCAAAGGGCCATCTCATCAAGTCAACATCTCAAAGACGCCTCGGGGGATTGAGGGGGAGGGTCTTGTGTGTGTGTGTGTGTGTGTGTGTATGTGTCAGTGTGTGTGTGTGTGTGTGTGTGTATGTGTCAGTGTGTGTGTGTGTGTGTGTGTGTGTGTGTGTGTGTGTGTGTGTGTGTGTGTGTGTGTGTGTGTGTGGGTGGGGGTGG
>JACXGI010008398.1:0-13860 GCA_016801175.1 Esox masquinongy | reverse complement strand
TTCTTCATCTCTCCTGTAACCTCTTCTATATTTATCTTCATCACTTCTCTATCCTCCGCTATCTCTTTCTTCATCAATGCTCTATTCTGCCTCCGCTATCTCTTTCTTCATCAATGCTCTATTCTGCCTCTCTATCTCTTTCTTCATCAATGCTCTATTCTGCCTCTCTATCTCTTTCTTCATCTTTCTTCAACCCTCCTTCTCTGTCTCTTCATCTCTCCATCTTCCTTTTCCACCTTCATTTCCATTGTTCTCCTCTATCTCTATCTCTATCTTCATCTCTCCTCTGTCTGAATTTCTCCTCTAAACTCTTGTTTTCTACTATTTGCTCTGTGCCTTCTTATTGTTCTTTCTGTTTTGCTTTGTTTTCCCTTGATTCACGGACACAGTCCTGTTTAGTATGTCTCGAACATGCTGGTGTAAATTCAAATTATAATGCAGAGTAAGAAGTCTCTCTAAAGTTTTATTTTCTCTCTCGTAATGTAAATAAGCCCTATATCACCATCTTTATTTTCTTCCCTCCATTCTTTCCAACCTTTCACCCATCCCTCTCTTCCATATAATATGTCTGAGTCATTTAGCAGACACTCTAATCCAGTCATCTTCTGACTCGCTCTGACTGTCATCCTTTTTCCCCAGACTGTCATCCTTTTTGTTCTGACTGTCACCCCCCTTTGCTCTGACTCTCATCCCCTTTCTCCTTGACTGTCATCCCCTTTCCCTGTGACTGTCAACCCCTTTTCCCCTGACTTTCATCCCCTTTCCCCCGACTGTCATCCCCTTTCCCCCTGACTGTCATCCCCTTTCCCTGTGACTGTCATCCCCTTTCCCCCTCACTGTCATCTCTTTTCCCCCCGACTCTCATCCCCTTTCCCCTTGACTGTCATCCCCTTTCCCTGTTACTGTCAACCCCTTTCCTCCTGACTGTCATCCCCTTTCCCCCCGACTGTCAACCCCTTTCCCCCTGACTGTCATCCCCTTTCCCTGTGACTGTCATCCCCTTTTCCCCTCACTGTCATCCCTTTTCCCCCCGACTGTCATCCCCTTTCCCCCTGACTGTCATCTCCTTTCCCTCTGACTGTCACCTCCTTTCCCTCGGGCTGTCATCCCCTTTCCGTCAGGCTGTCATCCACACCTTCTCTCTGTATTAATCTTCCCTATTTATATCTATTTTATCTCTCTGGTTCCTCTCCTTCCATCTCTCCTCTTCTCTGGTTAGAGTAGATTTATTGTTGACAAGAAGAGGCCACATTTTCCCCCTGAGGAAGGAAACACAAGGTCGGAACTGTGTGTGTGGTGGGGGGAGGAGAGGAGGATTGGAGAGGGGGATGACAGTAGGAGAGGAGAAGGAGAGGATTGGAGGGGGATGAGAATAGAATTAGAGGATTGGAGAGGGGGATGAGGGAAGGAAAGGGGGATGAGACGGAAGGAAAGGGGGAGAGGATTCTGAGAGTGAGGAGGAGAGGACCTTGGGAGAATGATGCTCCCGTCACCTGTTGTGATTTAAGCTGCTGTCACCAAGAAACTGATACACAACAACAATTTCATGACAACAGTTGTCTCGACAAATTTCACTCTACATGACTTGCATGACAAATCCTAAACAAATACCAGATAAATTGTTTGCTTAATAAATGCTTGACAAACATAAATGTTTGACTTTTACAGACGTTTAAAAGTAGCATATACACTCAACATGACTCAAGGTAAAGTTAGTTACAGAGAGCACTGATAACATCCATTAGTGAAGAGATCAAATTATCTCATGAGCTTGATAAGTTTGGAAAACCGAGTTTCAGATTCAGTTTGTGTGCTAGTGTGGACAGTGTCCTCGGCCTTCTCGTCTCCATGTCAACATGATGATTGATTCAGGCAGAGGTGCAGCTCCAGAGTTCATTGTTCTCCGTGTTTTCCAGAAAGAGGTCCAGTTCTGGTTTGCCACTGGAGGAGCTGGTTTCTGTATCAGCCGCAGGCTTGCGGAGAAGATGGCTCCGTGGGCCAGGTGAGGAGTTTGTGTGTGTGTGTGTGTGTGTGTGTAGTGATCTCTTTGTTTAAAAGAGAGCGACTCTTCGTGTCCTTATCCACAGTACCAGATGACTGTTACATAGACACCCCCCCCCCTTTAGTGGTCCAAGGTTTGAGCAGACGTCAGCGGTGATCCGGTTGCCTGACGACTGCACTGTCGGTTTCATCGTGGAGAAGAGGCTGGGCATATCCATGGTCCACAGTTCCATGTTCCACTCGCACCTGGAGAACCTGCTCCTGCTGCCTCCCAGGAACATCCCTCTACAGGTGAGACACAGACGGGTTCCGCCAGCCGCCTCCCTGGGCGTCTTCAGAGAACCTCTGAAAGCCTGCCGTTTCAAAAAGCCATCTAAAATAAGTCCGCAGTAGGCTGGATCGGGACTCTGTCGAGCTCCTCCGTACTGCTTTGTAGCAGCGGGTGCTTTTGTTCTCCCCTCCTGCGTGTGCTCTGAAAAGAAAACTGCTTTATGATTGGGCAACTTAACGAAACGCGACCGCCGGTGCAACCTCGTCTTAAAAGGTATTCACCGCTCCCGAGGAAAGAGCGAATAAAACTTGTGTTGGGAGTTAAAGGTGCTTTGATGCCTTGACTGGTTGGTGACAGTGAGAAGAAATTGGGGTTGACATCCTTACAAGACTGATAATAGTTAGAAATACACATGTGACAACAGCCTAAATGTAGACGGATTCTGTTTTGGGGGCGATTCTTTCGTGGGAGGTGTGCGGCGTTGCTATGGTGTATTTACATGGTCTGGGCTGAAGGAACTGAAAAATGTCCTGTGTTTATTTACTACCCATTCAGTGAGCCTTTATAATGTAGTAAAACCATTCAGATGTAAATCCTATGCATGGTACAAATCCCACGACATGTACTGAATGTGGCTGATGTGATGTCATTTGAATGGTTTTAGTAGCTGCTGGTCTATTTACATACATGGTTCTCTGTTTTGTGTTTCCATGACCATATGTAATGCATTACTTGTTTAGGCTTGGTTAATGCTTTAATCAGACACTACACAGGAAGGCATAGATTGACATGTGTCAACTGATAACGTAGCTAAGTGCTTGTAAAACATCCCCCAAATCCACCTGGCTTGTAACAGAGAGATAGTTTTAGTAACACTCTCTTCTTGCTTATTCCCCAGTCTTTCTGCATGGCTCTTGCCATCTCAAATCCCGGAGAACAGCTATCTTTGATCGCTAAAACACAATTGTATACGTTCGATTAAAGAATAATTATAATATCTGAAAATTGACATTAATTTACATTTTGGGGCCATCCTGATCTGGCCTTCATCCGGTTCCGTGAGTCTGTCGCACACAGAATATGGAACATGTGAATCATAGGACCTTGACATGCACTCACTGGTGCCACACACGGAACGATCATGACACTATTGCCACACTACGTGTCCAACGGGTTGGTGCGATTTACAACAAATGTAAGACATTCCGAAAGTAATCGGAATTACACGTGTGACACATGTCCTTCCTCACGTATTGTGGATTTCTCTTCCAGGTAACTCTTAGCTACGGCCTGTTTGAGAACAAGATGAACAGTGTCGAGCTGAAGGGGATCTTCTCCAAGGAGGATGATCCGTCCAGGTTAGTACCACAACAACTCTGCTCCCTGTCAGTCTGTAATCCTGGTCAGGAGGAAACATTGACAGGAACCAGAATCAAGAGGGAGGCCCAGCCTGTACTCATAGAGGGTGACGAGTCACAAAAAGGATGGCGCCTACGTTGCCTAATGTCATGTCAATAACCATACCTTCTTTCCCCATGTTTCCAAACAGTGTATCCTTCTTCTGTCTCACCCTGTTTTGCTTTTAAGAGAAAAGCATTATGTCATGTCAATAACCATACCTTCTTTCCCCATGTTTCCAAACAGTGTATCCTTCTTCTGTCTCACCCTGTTTTGCTTTTAAGAGAAAAGCATTATGTCACAGAGTTGAACAACAACTCCTAAATAGCTTCTGGGTTTCTCCCTACCTCCACTCGTAACCTGCTCTTCTCTCAGCAGACCATGTACAGGAGGTTTTTGTGTTTGTGTCCTATTTCCACTTATAACTACCTCACAACAGACCATCTACAGAGAGTGTTGTGGTTTCGTGTCGTATTTCCACCTATAACTACCTCACAACAGACCATCTACAGAGGGTGTTGTGGTTTTGTGTCCTATTTCCACCTATAACTACCTCACAACAGACCATCTACAGAGGGTGTTGTGCGTGCGTGTGCGAAAATGTGTATGCCCTTCTCCATCTCTCATGACACCTGACCATGTCTATTAGTCACTGTGTGTGGGTGTCATATCAGGTATAATTGAACACTAGTCACCCTCAGGCAGTGCGCTGAACTTCCTACCTACCTTCAATGGTGCAGTTCTCTTTACTGGAGAACCATCTAATTTTGGCCATAGTAAAAATTGTGTTGCAAAGCGAGTTTCTGACATCATGATTGAATGTACGTATTAGATCCCCATTAGCCCTCACTGAGTTCTGTGTTTCCCTTTCACAGGTTTAAGACAGTCCACTGTATACTTTACCCGTTAACCAGCTGGTGTCCCTAAACTCACCCACGGACTCCAACTCCCAGAAGCACCTGGGCCGGAAGAGTGTCAGTCACCGTGTGCAGAACGGTGACGGTTAAAACTGATTTAAATAATGACAATGCATTGTGGAGGATAAGGACTCCGGATTGACCTTACCTGTTTAAGCAGCACGTATGCCGCCTCGTTGGACTGTTTGTTATTAGTCAAAGTCATTTATTTGTCAAGTGCACCGAAAAACACGCCTCATTCTGAGCAAAGAAATTCTAGTGACATGGCGTGCGACATCTGCGTAGTAATTAAGAAATATATAAAGCAAAATAATAATAGAAAATACGAAATATACATAACAATAGTGACTAGAAGCAATTTTAAATAATGTAGAAATGGGAATATGGACAGTATAAATAGAAATCTTAAATATTATAGTGTTGTATTGCCTATAAATGGACACATTAAATGTGCTAATCTACATTGAATGTACATAGAAAGTGACCAGAGCATATGAAGTGTTCATGTGATCAATAGGCTGGTTGAGGAGCCTTATGGCCTGGGGATAAAAACTGTTTGTGAGTCTGGAAGTGGGTGCCCCGATGCTCCAGTAGCGTCTACCAGATGGCAGCAGTGTGAACAGACCTTAGCCTGGGTGGCTGTAGTCTTTTATGATGTTTTATGATGTTTATGATATTAGCAGACGGTTTTGCTGGAACAAGGGTCGTTTTACCAGTGCTGAGGAGTGCTTATGAAGGCTTTAAATCAGATTGTTTCATGCCGCCACCATCGCCGCCACCAACAACATTGAAATTCCACTTACTATATCTTATGTGCTACTACTAAACTCTAGAGCACTTATTATCAAGAGTGCACTTTAATATAACTTATTTTGAAGGTGTGTATATTGTTTAACAAATACCAAAATATAAATGGATTTATTTTTGACTTTTCTACAATATATGTTCATGCATTTTTTGAACCGGTGAATTTAACTGTTGTGAAATATGTACTTAGTTTTTAATTGTTTTAAAACATTTTAAATCTCTGCTGTTATGCCTGGAATTTTATTTAGGCAATTGTTAAACTTGCTTGATTTTTTTGCAATTTTAAATCCCAGTTTCACAATGTTTTATTTAATGCTTTAACAGTAAGTGGTATTTGTGTTTAGTCCAGTCTGGAGATTCAGTACACACAGAACGACACCTCTGCAGGGCAAATGGGCAGTAGCTCCACACATGGCGAAGAATGTTGAGAAGTCTTTGATGCACTGAATACACGGGGAAAAATGTCCCGCCTCCGTTGTGTTGTGGAGCGAATAGGGAGTCATGGTGACGGTACCTGCAGCGATACGCTGAAAGCAAGGAAGAAGCATTAACTGCCACTGCTTCTGTCAGTGGCTTCCTTTAACTTTTCCTTAACCAGGCTGTGGACTGCAGAAGCTGTGGTTTACCGTGGTATTATGTGTGGTTCTTTAAAAAATATTGAACCTACAGTATATGGATGGCCCTGACAGACACATAAAGGACGTTTATGTTGATAAAACTGAGTGGTTTTAGCGATAGATTTTTTAAGATTTTGTGACTGTAGTGAGATTCCGACTACATGGCAGCTTAACTAAAAAGATGACATCATCGTCGCACGAAGTGTGGCTACTACTGTGTACACCAGCGTTGCTAGGCTTTTTAACCCAGGGCAAGCCTATGGTGGTAGAACGGTGCCTCCATGTTTGTGAATGCTGCCATAATATCTTTATATTCACAGCATGCGAACCACAAAGGTGTACCATGATCCGTAAATGCACAGCGTGAAATTTGCAAGCGGTGGTGCTACGATGCGCAAACTGATCTCACAGCAAAGCAGTGCATCAAGAAATCACACCTTCTTACATTGGAGAAATGTCTCATCCCTCATGGCGACGAAACAGTTAAATTGCTTCACCAGAATGAATATGCAACACTAGAATGATTGTTAGGTCGGAGAATATAAATGTTGGTGGACCAAGAAATATGCTGTGTCTACGAAGGACCCTGAACTGATATTTTATTTAGTAACTGGTGTTTTGCCTTTGAAATAGATCTGATGTGAACAGATCTGATGTGATTAGTGGGAAAATATCTTGATTGGCCTGCCTGTGTAAACTCAGCCAATGTCTGCCAACAGGCAATGTCCAGTACATTTTAAAATGGTGCAGTATTGCATGGAACAGGGCTCCATTCTAATTGAGATACATATCTTCTTCTCTTTCACATTTTATTCAAAACATTAGTAATTTAGCTCGAAGATCCCATTCACTTTTTCCATCAGGAAAATACGTTTAAAATGAAACATTCATCATTTATTAAACTCATTTAAAGTAATGGGAGGAAAGTCGGGAGGTGAAGTGGAGGTAGGGAGGTGGGGAGGGGAAGGAGGTTGACGGGGGAGAGGGGTTTGGGAGGGGAAAGAGGGGTGTCAGGTAAGAGGTAGGTTGGGCGAGGAAAGGGGGAGATCGGGAAGGAGGGAATAGAAGGGAGGTAGAGGAATGGAAGGAGGGAATAGGAGGGAGGTAGAGGTATGAAGGAGAGAATAGGAGGGAGGTAGAGGTATGGAAGGAGGGAATGGGAGGTGGAGGTATGGAAGGAGGGAATGGGAGAAAGGGAGAGGGACATAATCTGAGGAAGGGTAAGAATGGGTCACAGGGTGACACCTATAGAGTACGTTGGAACACCAAGTGTCGATACAAATACAGCTCCGGAAAGAAAGAAGAGACCACTGCACCTTTTTCTTTCCTTCCCAAAAAAGTCTTGAGTGAGGAACAGAAGGGTTAAAATCAAGAGACCCCTGCTAATTGAACGCTTCTGTTCCTCACTCAAAACCTTCCTTTTCGACTTTTTTGGAAAGGAAAGAAAAAGCTGCAGTGGTCTCTTCATTTTTTCCAGAGCTGTGTGTATGATCGGGAAAAAGCACAGCACTGGTCTCGGATCAGCGCCATCCATTGTAGTGTTACATTAACTATCAAACATTCATTTTCACAATACTTACAACGGCTCCTAAAATTAGACTTGAATCACTGAGAGCTCAGGAGCCATAGTGACTGACCCTCTGGGTTGTCAGGAGGCTGTCATCTCCACTGCATCGAACAGCGCTCAGATCCTCAGATGAGATGATGATCTAAGTGTTTTTAGTGTGAGGGTCCAGAATCACAGAGCTATACTGTAACACTTTCTGCAGCTTCCCACGACGCCGAAATTCCACCGAAAGACACCCATGTGTTTGATCACGTGAAACTGTCCGCGCTCGTGAAACTAAGCCCTGTGCACTTGGCTCTTTCCCGTGGTGGCCTTGCTGTTTGGCAGAAATTGTTTTTCAGCCTTCAGCTCCTCCGTGGCTCTGTTATCTCCTTCATCGTCCGACTCTCCTCTCTTCCTCAGCGTAGCTATCCTGGCCTCCTTTTCCAGTCGAAGATACATACGAAGGTTTGTTAACACCCTCTTCATAAACTCCCCCTTTAATCTGTCTGGGCCTGGATCTTAATGTGTTTAGGTATCTGAACAGTTTGGCCGTCACATTGTTGTCAGACGACCTGATGATGGAGTTGTGTGGGTTAACAGGGAGTGCAGGCCGGGACATGGATGATGCTACGCCCTGAATGAGGCGTAGCAGACGTTTTGTCACTTCCTGGGGAGGCCTGTCATGAAGTCTGGGACCCAATTGAGGAGGGAGGCCTTCAGTCCCAGGGCCCAGTTGAAGAGGGAGGCGTTAAGCCCCAGGGACCAGTTGAAGATGGAGGTGTTAAGCCCCAGGGACCAGTTGAAGATGGAGGCATTAAGCCCCAGGGACCAGTTGGAAATGGAGGCGTTAAGCCCCAGGGACCAGTTGAAGATGGAGGTGTTAAGCCCCAGGGACCAGTTGAAGATGGAGGTGTTCAGCTTGAGGGTCCTGAGCTTAATGAGGAGCGTGGAGGGTATTATGGTGTGGAACGCCGAGTTGTAGTCAACGAAGCCTCCTGACATTTCATTTCCTCCTGCCAGGTAGGCGTGGACAATGTGTACTCTCATTAACAGCCAGTGCCTGGGGAACAATTAAGGTTAACTGCCTTGCTCAGGGACAGAACTACAGGCTTTTCACCTTGCCAGCTTAGGATTTGAACTAGCGACCAGGGATATGCCGGGCATAAGCGACATAAGCGGTCGCTTAGGGCCCCTGACCGCTAGGGAGCCCCCGACCAATAGGGGAGAGGGTGCCTCAAATCTAATTTAGTCTAGTGCCCCCAAAAGGCCAGAGCCGGCACTGCTGGCAACCTTGAGTTTTGTCTTCTCATGACAGCTACTTTGATTATCACCCTGACTGCATATCATGGAACAGGGGCCAAAAGCATCTTAAGGCTCAAGATCATGGTAAGAACTGTCCAAGAAGTTTAAGGTTAAATCTCAGAGCAGTTTATTCCGGAAGGAGGAGTTAAGATAACTAGCTAGCTAACAGGATTAGCTGCATTTTTATCCTGCAATGACTGAAGTCTTGGGGCCGTGTGGCCCGGATGACAATGCAGCTTGGTAGGCATCATCCACAGAACGGGTGCCATCCTCTGCTGAAACGAGGGGGCCTCAACAAACGGATGTGCAAACTCTACCGACTCACTCTGTGATCGTAGCCCAGGAAAACGTCCCAGAGGTCAAGAGAAGCGCCACCGCCGAAGAAAGCTGAGTGACCGCCTCCGATCGCCAAATCGGCACAGGATTACGCGGCGCGGTAATTGGTTTCCACTCAATGAACAAAGGTTGGATTGTTTGGCAGGAAAGGGGAGCAGACCACTCAGTGTTATAATCACCGTCTACATGGGAGGTGTGAATTGCAGGCTATTCAGCGGTTGACTTGAGCTCCAGCTGCCTGGACCACTGGACTGGCTGCATACGGGTTCCTGCGTAAAAGTTTTATTCTCCTTGCATTAATAATTCAGACTGTCATCGTTGCGCGTCTCTGTATATACTGTAGTCAAAACAGGGGCGAAGGCCTTTTCTGAATATATTTTAAAAGATTTGACGATGCTTCCACATTGTAGGGATACATAATGTAAATAAAAAAGGAAAAGGAAATGTACAGCGAATGTGCAGCAATAGGAATAACCATACTTCGACGGCCTTTTATTCCTCTCCAATGAACAAATTGAAAGCAAAACTACTCTGGTCTGGTTGTGGCCCCTGTAAACACTTGAGCTGAATAGTACTTCAGAACTACTGCTCATTCCATAATAGAACTCCAGCACATTCCACAATAGAACTCCAGAACCCCAGCACATTCCATAATAGAACTCCAGAACCACAGCATATTCCATAATAGAGCTCCAGAACCCAAGCACATTCCATAATAGAACTCCAGAACCATAGCATATTCTATAATAGAACCCCAGGACATTCCATAATAGAACTCCAGAACCCCAGCATATTCCATAATAGAACTCCAGAACCCCAGCACATTCCATAATAGAACTCCAGAACCCCAGCACATTCCATAATAGAACTCCAGAACCCCAGCACATTTGACACAGTGGGCATACGCTCGTTGCTCCACCCATGATGTGATCGTTTACGGTGCCCTGAGCCACCTCGGAAACCGGGGATTAGATCGGAGCCAGGAAGGAAAGACTGGGCCACAGCACGGCGCTGAGAGGGGATCAGAGGATCGTTGAAGGGTCACATCCGATTGGCGATTGCGATCGACGGCCCGTGTGTGCGCAAGTAAGTGTATGAATGTGTGTGTTACCAGGCTAACCCTCCACCATGTGACTCATGCTACTCCAGATCAACATGTCTCTCTCTGCTCTCACGGGTGGCTTGGCAGCATACGATGTGTGTGTGTTTGTGTGTGTGTGTGAGTCAGTGAGACAGAGTTGTGACTGTAGCATATGGGTGTTGTGTAATCATTTGCTGGGGGATTTGTCCTGTTCCGTAGGTGTTTCCTCCAGTGTGAAATGTAAAAGGCATCCTCATCCAAGGTCTCTACGGTCCTACGTTAAGCCTGGCTTCAGGGCATAGCATCCTTTATCTTGTTGGCTCTTGGATTTTAACCAGCTAGATTTCAGGTCTGTGCCATCTGCGTGTTTACCACATGACATGAAACTAAGCCGAGGCTGTGTGTGTGTGTGTGTGAGAAAGACAGAGTCATGCCACTCAGTGTTTTTACTGTGTGTGTGTGTGTGTGTGTGTGTGTGTGTGTGGCATATGTCAGCGGTTCACAACAGGGATGAAATGGACCATGGCTGTGATAGCTGGAGTGTAGCGCTTACTCTTTTGCCGTGTGTGTGTGTGTGTGTGTGTGTGTGTGTGTGTGTGTGTGTGTGTATGTGTATGTGTGTGTCGTTTGCCCCCAGTGCTGTAGTCTCATCTCCTGTCTGTCTCATAAAACTGCTACACAGGATTATAAAAGGAAGTCTGGGAGAGAATAGTCTCTAAATACAGTTTAGTCAGAAACACACACACACATGCACGCACACACACACACACACATGCGTAAACACACACACACACACAGTCACACTTTGCCCTGGGTCTCAGCGAACGCCATTTAAGAACTGTGTCTGGACCTTTCTACATTATGCGGCTGAGCGGACGTATGTGTTTGTGTTTATTTGTGTGTGGTGGGGGGTGGGGCAGCTGGTATTTGGGAGTCCACTGACCCTGACAAACATACATTGCTCCAGACAATTTCACGCCTAAACTGTTGTATAGAGAAGAATGGGTAATAAGGAACAACAGTAAAAACACACAATGGGAATATGGGAAGAATAACTGCTGGAGCTGACAGGAAGAGAGATAAGGAGAGAGGAGCTACAGGGAGAGTGATAGAGAATGGAAGAAAAGAAAGGTAGAGTGTGACGTAGAGGAAGACAGAAAGACAGTGAGAGAGATGTGCCGCAAGAACATGCTGATTGAAAGCACTGCCCATAATAAAGAATAATTCATTCACCGCAGGTGTGTTTCCTCAGACAGAGAAACTAATTGGCAAAATACTTTAACTAGACAATTTAGTCCAGGATGAGGAGGAGCTCAACAAAGCCACACACAGACCTGGCCATCCAGAGCTCTGTCAAGCGGAGAGGTTGCCATAGTGACGCACATGTGGCCGGTGCGGTCCGCCACAGCGGAGGAGAAGGAGGACGAGAAAATGGCGAAGCCTGAATCCTGTCAAAGTGTCCCCAGAGTCCATTGCCATACCACAAATAATGCATGGAGTAAGGCATGTACAACACTCGTTGTGAAAACCCAGAGAGGGGCAGTTACATTCTACACCCACATGGAGGAAAGAGATTCTCAAACCTTCCAAACGAAATCCCTAATCAACAGAGACATGAACCAAGAGCAGCACCCGCTAAGCCAGCTGGAATAGGAGCTCGGTTCGCAAATCCAACCAGACACCACAAAGCCCAAAAAAAGCAAGACAGACGAAACAAATCATAGAAAAAGCTAATGGACTCATATTTGACACACTGGAAGGAGTCGACCCCGGAAAAAAAAACAAATTAGAATATTGCCTTGCCCTGAACAGTGGCAGAATACCTGACCACTGTGACCTGGCTATCATAGGCAGACCTGTTTCTTAAGAGAAGACAGACGCTGCGCAGTGCCCACAAAATTAGGTGGAAGTGGAGCTGCACTTTCTAATCTTCTGCCAAGTGTATGACCACATTTGAAACATTGATATCACACAGACCCACACAGAATTAATCAAACGCTGAAACACTACCAGCTAAATACTGCATCATGAGGTAACCTGTCGCCATGAAGTAATTGCAACTGGTGAAGCACAAAGAAATTCGGAAACTTAACCAATAATCATCTGCTCATTCCCTGAGGCAGGACAGGATAAGAGAGGAGAGAAAGAGGGAGGGGTTGGGAGAGAAGAGGGAGAGGAAATGTTAGAGATGAAGAGGGGAGTGTAGTAAGAAGAACCATTGACTCAGCGTGAAGAAAGTAATTGACTGATGGACATAATGTTCCATTCCAAAATAATGTTTTCAAAAGTTTATGTGCGTGCATGTGTGTGTGTATTTGTCGGCCAGAGTAACATCTAGCTAGAGCAACAAAAATGTGTGTGTGCGCTAAGGGAGATGGAGTGTCCTTTTAGAGACTGCCGTGGAGTTCAGCACTCGCCACACTAACGCTGCTTTATTAGGTTGTGTGCGTTTTGATGTGTGTATGTGTGTATTGCTTTTCCGATTAGGTTGAAACTTAACAGCCCTCATTACCACCATGAGTCCGGACAGCCCCGCAGAACAGTATTGCTGTGTTTGTCTCACCCCCTCCCTCCCCCTCTCTCTCACCCCCGTCTCACAAACTGCTATTTTAGTTGTACTACAAAATGCACTGTACATGAATATATTCACGCAAGGACTGTGTGCATATTTACAGCCGTGGCTGGCTGCAAAAACGTGCAGCACTAATTGTGTGTGCTAGATTGGAGAAAGGCGAGCTGGGAGAGAGAATTAAGTAATGAGCCAAGGAGATATGAACAAGAAAGAGATGCTAGAGAGGAAGTGTGGCGAGAAAAAAATTTATTCTCTGAGACAGATGGTGAGATCTTCCTCTTCTTATTTTTCCCCTGCTTCTGCTGGAAAAATCAAACAAGAACACCTTCTTCCAGAAAGCTTGGAGGCCGGGATATCACTGGCCACCATCAGGGTGCAGTAACCTCTCAATCAATCCGATGCCACGCGTTATCAAACTGCGGCTGCTACACGCGAAGAATAGGACATTCTGTACCAGCACGGAAACGTTTGAGGAGGCAATCTTCTACCAGTCAATGAGTGGTAACCTCAGTGAGTAATGTTGGTTTTGCGTGGGATTTCTCTCTCAGATGGATTTTAGGAGGGAGAGGAGGGGAGAATGAGAAAGACAGATGAGGAGCTGGAGAGAGGAGGGTGAGGAAAATGGGGTGAAGGATAAAGGGAATCAGAGGAATACACAAATGGAGGCGTGGGGGGGGGAAAGGAAGCAGAGAGAGAGAGAAACAGAGAAAGGAGGAGAGAAAGAGAAAGAGAAAGAAGAGAATGGAGAAGCAAAGTGATCAGCGATTGCGAGAGAGAGAGATCTGATCTGACATGCGCCGAGAACAGAGGACATCAAAAGGAAGCGAACTAAGTGACTCACATAGTTACCATGGCGCCCGCGCACCCCCAGCGGTGATGTCATCGCTGTGCACCCAAACACCTCTGAAGCACCAGAGGAGGCTGAGAAGTTCTGGAGGACCAGCCGACCGAGCCTTGACATGGGGGGCAGGGGGGGGGGGTTTGCATCACAGAAACTCTATCAGGGACT
>JACXGI010008397.1:0-16391 GCA_016801175.1 Esox masquinongy | reverse complement strand
GGTGATCAATTTCTTTTTGATCCCGCTGATCTAACTCTCTCTCCCTTTCTCTCTCCTTCTCTCCCCCTCCCTCCTTATCTCCCTCTCCCTCTTTTATTCCCTCTCTCTCACCTTATGGGTGTATCTGGCAATACAAGACACACTCAGCTTTCATGCTGATCCTGTCTGATCTCTTTTGACAGGCTGGTAAGGTCATCCTGTAGGCCATGTGATATGTTCGCTCCGGGGTTCAGCCTAAACCCATGCCCCCTGTACCCACCCGTCCATCAGCTCTCCCCTCTGGGGTGCCCCCACCCCATGCACCCCCACGGAAGAAAAGAATGGGTGGAGAGGGATGGAAATGGAGGAAGGAAAAGAGATGTGATGGAATCAAACAGGCGTGAAAACAGGCCAGTGTATCGGCTTTGTCCAGGAGCACGCACACACACACAGACACACACAAAACACACAGACACACACAGACACACACAAAACACACAGACACACACACACACACACACACAGCCACACACGACGGACACACACACACACACACACACACACACACACACGGAAGGACACAGAAAAATAAACGTCACCAGTCAACCTTAACCTGGCTTAAACACTGGTTGAATAGCAAGAGAGGGGAAAGAGGGCGAGACAGATCTAGTGTGTGTGTGAGTGTGTTTTTTTGTGCCTGTTCATGCACACGTAATAGCAGGGATTTAAATGAATACAAATTCTGAGTTGGAAAATTAAAGGACACAAAATGACAGGGATGAAGATTGTTTCCTGTCTGTTTATGCCCCTTCTGCTCATTACACCCACACTGGAAATATATACCGTCATCCCTATCTTCTTCCTTCTCTCCACCTCCTTAACTTCTTCTCTTCCTCTCATCTTCCTCTCATCTCTTCCTTCATATCCTTCTCCCTTCCCCCTGTCATTATTTCTGCTCTGCTCCTCCTTCTCTCCTTCTCCTCCTGTCCTTCTCTTATTCTCCTCCTGTACTTTTCTCATTCTCCTCTTGTCCTCTTATTTTCCTCCTGTCCTTCTCATCTTCTCCTCCTGTCCTTCTGATCTCCTCCTCCTGTCCTTCTCTTATCGTCCTCCTGTCCTCCTCATCTTCTCCTCCTGTGCTTCTCTTATTCTCCTCCTGTCCTTCTCTCCTCCTTCTCCTGTCCTTTTCTTATTCTCCTCTCCTCCCTTTCATCTGTCCTATACATCTCATCCATGCCTCATCTGAGACTATAAAGGCTTGATTAAATCAAATGTATACGTCAGCATAGCATGACTAAACAAAGGCAAACACATCACTAACCAGGTGTTAATGGGCTGCTGAAATAAATATAAATCCACAAAGCTGCTGGTCCTGATCAAATCAGTCACCATGTTTGAAAAATCCTACCACAAAAAAATGACCAGGTGTGTCCTGTGAGCTGTTCAGTCGCCCACTGAGGGCAAACACGATACCGGCTCTGAGGTAATCAATCACATGCCCAGTGCCCAGGAAGAGCTGTTCTGGTGCGAGAATGGGTGGACAGCCTTCAACTTCTCAACTGGCAACAGATAGGAACGGGTCATACCCTTAGCGTACCTAGGTCACGTGTCTCAGGCCCTTCTTATAAAGGTCCTATGGATGGTCTGCGGAGACTTATTCAGGGCTTCAATGATGACGACGGTGATGATGATGTAATGTTTTTGATGATAATGATAAGGGTGACAGTGTAGAAAATTAATTTATTGTCATTCTTATTTATTCATTATCTTATTAGAAGGTTTTTGTATTCTGTATGCTTGATCAATTACACATATACTGAAAGACTTGTCTCTCTCTGTCTCCAACTTATAAGGCCAGTATCTGTATTCAGGGGCAGTGATGAATGGAATGTCGGCTGCACAGGGCCTTGGCTTCCTTTTAGCAGTAAAAGAAACAGGCCTCTGCCAGTGCCATAAAACCTCCATAAGACACTGTTCTCTAGGAGGAAGCTCTTGAACAGCAGAGGGTTACTATTGCTTACATCCTACAGGTGAACAGAGCTCTAATCCTTAGTGGGAAGAGCATAGTTAACTTAAGTCTCTATATAGGTGATGATATATCTCAGCCTTTGACCGGGTTGTCTGGGCAACCGACATTCTATGATTTTCTGTGCCTCTTGGAGTCATCTGAGTGCAGCCTTGCATTTTTAGACTACCCCATAGTGGCGACTATTCCTTGTATGTACATTCTGCAAATGCTAATTCCGTCATCTGTGCTGTTGGAAGAGAATATAAACTTGAAACTTGAAATGCACAATCAGAACAATCTGTCATGCCGTTACTCTGCTAGTCTCTGTATTCATTCTCTGTTGATGTTGTGACGGTTGTTCCCGTGGATCCACGTAATTAAACTTGAAATAATCAACTGTTATACCAGACTCTGAGAAGTCTTTATTTTAATAAATTGCAAACATTTTCCATCTTCCACAACAGTGATGATGGTGTTGATGATGAACATCTAATGATGGTGGTGATGATGGTAAGGGTGCTGATATTGTTATGATGGTGATAATGATCATGTAAAGATGACGATAATGATATGGATGATATTATTGTCATGATGGTGATGATAATGATTGTCAACAAAAAATACCTTAACATATTATAAAACAATAATATGCAAGTACAGGGCAAAGACATAACAATTTAAAAAACATTTAAAAAAAGATTACAACGTAAGAATACAGATAACAGAACTCTTCATTACATGCAAATCATTCATTTGATTCAACCAGCTGGTTTACCTGTTGCCTTTTCCTGCTGGAGACGCACAACTCAGAAGCCAATGAAATGTCTCCCTGGCTGTCCCTGAGCAGGCGTGTTTGTCCTAACATGATGTTCTGTAAACACAGCTAAATACATTTCACAAGGCAGTGAGTTACGCAATCTACCGGAAACCAATAATAACTATCCATTTCCCTACTGAAACAATTGAGGGTATAGTGCTGGGCTTTGGAGCTATTTATAAAATGAACAGGGTCTCCTTGAACCTTTTTGCCATTTTCCATCATAAATGGTTCTCTGGTGGTATTGTGTCAGGGCCTTTTCATGAAATTAACGGGGTCTCCTTGACCATTGGCGGGATAACAGTTTGTGGATGAAACAAATTGCTAAATAGAGTCTTTGAACTTGATGATGACAGTGGTCCTGATGACGATAGTAAGGATCATGATGTGGATGATGGTGAGGATGCTGGAGATGACGGTGATGATGATGAGAATGATGGAGATGATGGTGATGATGGTGGTGGTGATGAGGATGATGGAAATGATGATGATGGTAGTGATGATGATAATAACGATGATGATGTTGATGAGGATAATCGTGGTGATGATGAGAATGATGGAGATGATGGTGATGATGGTGGTGGTGATGAGGACGATGGTAGTGATGATGGTAGTGATGATGATAATAACGATGATGATGGAGATGATGTTGATGATGGTGATGAGGATGATGGTGATAATAATGATAGTGATGATGGTGACGATGATCATGGTGATGATGATGGTGAGGAGGATGATGGTAATAATAATGATGGTGAGGATGATGCTAATGATGCTAATGGTGATGATGATGGTGATGATGATGGCGATGATAAAGGTGATGATGATGGTGATGATGATGGTAAGGAGGATGATATTGACTTTTATAGGACAAAATGTTGCTATAGGGTCATGAGAAAATGACCAAAAATGTAACGTGCTCTTGTCCTTGATTAGACATGTTTATGTAAGTGTTTGTGTATGTGTATATGGTAGAGGTGTCACGATATACAAGTATAGACGGATATTTAAAAAATGAAATACTGATATCATGTTAATAATACACATATGATGATATCGTATTCACTAGGCGAAAATGACTTTGTATTTTTACAAAAACTCCTCTCGGTGTTAGGCCTTGTGGATCTTTTGTTTATCAGTTCATCTAGTTGCCTTTTCACTATCCATTAAGTGTAATTGTCCTTTTAAATGCTTTTATACTTTTTATTTGACCAGTTATGGTGACAGACTTTTTCTCCACCTCCCTACTCTTTTAATTACACTTTAGAGTGTAATTAATTTGCCAAAAAACGAGAGAAAACACACAATAAACAAAGTTGAAGATGAATTTGACTGATAATCGCATTAATTTTTTTTCCACATTTTTTATAGATACCGTGATAATATCGTTATCATGAATTCTTTTGGCCACGATAATCGTACAGTGAAAATCTGATATTGTGACCGTCCTAGTATGTGGTACTGATTTGTCATAGCCTACATATTACTTCTTTAAGTTTCAAACAACCTTGACAAGAGTCAACTGTTTTTGATTCTTCAGAGATATGCTGATTTAGACAAGACTTCTTCTTTCAAGACTGCTTCTTTAGACAAGACTACTTCTTAGACAAGACTGCTTCTACCTACAGTCCATGCCTTTACCCCGATTGGAGGACATTAGTTATCCTTCAGAGGCTTCAGCAGACTTCCACCACCAGGGGGGAGTAGAGAGTTCACAGATTGTGTCCACCAGATGTATGGAACCTGATCAAATGTAGTGTTCTAAAAAGCGTACAGGGTGCTATTTGGGGCACATATTCCTATTTCCAACCGTTTGAAGCAACTGCAAAGAACTGGACTAAAGAAACAGATGGAGAGAGAGAGAGAGAGAGTGTGTGGGAGAGAGGAAGAGAAAGGGACAGGTAGAGAAGGGGAGAGAGAGGATGGAGGGAGAACATTTTAGCACGCCATTAAAAAATAATGTTATTTATTATACAGTATCTTATATTTTCCACTTGCATTGGCAATGTAAACACATGTTTCCAAAGCCAATAAAGCCTTTAAATAGAAAATTAAATTAACAGAGCAAGAGAGAGGAGATAAAAACAGAGAGAAGGACTGAGGATGGTAAGGAGAGGACAAAGAGGAGAGAAATAAAGTGAGTGAGAAAAGGGGAGAAAAGGACAGAAAGCTAGATAGAAGGAGAGAAAAAGATAAAGAGGGAGAGTGAGAGATGATATTTAAGAGATGAATTGAGAGAGGGAATATCCTAATTAAGAGATGAACTGAGAGAGGTTTAATAACTATTGATTTGATCCAATTAGTGAAATAAGATTTGCTTTCTCCAGTTACTCTTAAATCATGTTTCCTTTGACTGAGTGAACTAAATATAATTAACAGTGTGCAAGTGTGTGCGTGTGATTGCATGTGTGTTTGTGTGTGTTTTCAAGTGAGAGAAAAACATTGAGATGTCCTCACAAAAAGGATAAGTGGTAATTAACTCTTCTGGACCCAGAGTTCTGTCGGCTTTCACCCTGGCACACAAACCAGGGACTGATTTAGACCTGGCACACCTGGTGAATACACCTGGGTCTACTGGCCCATGTGCTATGACTCTCACACAGACATGCACCTTACTGGACGAGTTCAGGGAACACAGCCAATCGTTACACATGCATGCATTGCTTCCCGCGTGGACCCCCCCCCCAAATAATTAGGTTGAAACCACTTTTTCTTGGTCACGGAGACCCAATCATGGTTGCATTCCCACCAACACGCGCTATGTTTTGGTTTAAATAGAAGATCCCACCTTAATGGGCCATGGTGGAACAGATGCTGTAATGGCGCGGGTGTATACGCGAGACAGTCCGTGCCTATCGCATGCCGGGTTCGTGTAAAAAATCTCTGCACCTCAGCAGGTAACGCACGAGGCAGTGCCTTATGGCGCGCTCCCCTAAGATGTCCCACAGCGAATCAAATTACATAATGACGATGCGGTCACCGCCTGGGGAGCGGTGGAGTCGTGCCCGCTCGATAGAGCTGTCAACCACATCCCGAAACACCTGGGAAAGAAGGGAGTGAGAAATAAAGAGAGCGAGAGAGATCAGAACCCACGCACTCTTCTAGTAAACAGCTGCACGAGGCTTCTCTGATCCTATCATGTAGAGCGAAGCTGAATCGCGGGAGAGGGCGGTTGGACCACGAAACTTTACAGCCTCAGACGGACTTACGTGGTGCGCGCCTGTAGACCACGCACCTCATGCACCTGTGCTCCACTGGGCCTTTGTCTCCCTGCTCAGTGGGGTTTTAGCCGCGGTGTTTCCGACTTACTGCATGGATGAATTACAAAGGGAGCTGAAGCCTGTTGTGAGTTATCTGAGAGAGTTAAGTTAATCTACCGTGGTGGAACTGATTTAAGTCGTGATCCTGTCCAGGGGGGTATGCTAGCACATAGGACCTCGGTTTACCCTTCCTCTCTCTTTCTTCCCATATCTCACTGCCTCTTTAATTCTCTCTCCTTGCACCCCCTCCTCTCTTTTCCTCTCTCTTCCCATATCCCATATCCCTGTCGTTGTACCTTTCTAATTCCCGGCACCGAATGTGTGTGCGCGCATGAGTGAGTGTATGCGGGTGCGGCCTATTGGTATTGGGTAATGCAATACTCGCAGACCGGAACAAAAAAGGCTGAAAACTGCACGGCAACATCTTGGTGACATCAGCGGTTCGCGAGACCAGTGTAACGCACGTTCCTCAGCTGAGCGTTAGGTAACCCAGTACTCGGGAACCGAACCCCCACTTTAGGCTATCCACAGTGACCTCATCCCTCTGTACGCAAGCCTTCAAGCCTCCAAGTCGTGTACAGTTTACGCTAAGTGGAAGAAAAAACACACACACATCAACAAAAATACCTTCTAACTTCCGACGTCACGTGTTTTAAATAACTATCGAAGAAGTAATTTCTACCATAAAGGTGAGCAGAAGCTTCGCATCAGAAAGCCGATACTCATGTTCTCGAAAATAGCCGACTGCGGAGGGAATCTCCCGGAGACGTGTCAATGGAAAACCGCCTCACCTCGTCTGGGACTGGCTGCGAGACTGGGATGAAGCGTAGCTGGAGCCCAAAGAGGTGGGGAGCTATATAGGCCAGTTTCTTAGTACTGACCAACTTAAAACCACTCGGAGTAACAGCCGTGACTGAAGTGGAAAAGTTGTGAGGCAGAGCAGGCGAGATGCCGACATCCAGCCGCAGGAGTAGCCCGGTGCGCCTTTGTAGTGTTTCTTACCGGCCGGGTCATTGACACGGACGGATACCAATCCCTGAGATAATGCTAACCTATACGCTACGGACCGATAGCTAGATGACACAGGTTAAACCAGTTATCAAGAGATTTAATCTTAACCGTCCTTCTGGAACAGCAGATAAAGAAGAAACGCCGCGCTTTAGGGTTCAGCACCTATACGATGGACAGCGATTAAGAGCGCCCAGAAAAAAAAACACTTTATGAATGGACCAGACGTTTTTCTTTCGATTTTGATTGTTTTCAGAAGAGTGAAATGAGAGTGACAATTCTCTTTGGACTTTAATCCCAGGCATTTTTTGAAATCGGATCAGTCATCTAAAAAACATTTATAGACTTTTTTCCTCGCTGTCATTTTAACATGTTAACAAGCCAGGTAAATCAACATTCATTTATTGCTTTACAATGTGTTAACAGGCTATATAAAGGACAAAAGACGCGTGCATTTGACGCAGATTAATTTCAGATATGATTAACTCCTCTAATAGTATTTATAATACTGATAGAAAATGCTTATTATATCACTGGAATACAGCTACAACATGCAACACCTTTTACCCACGTCGGTGTGGCAAAATGCGCCAAGGAACAGATTCTTGTTGGTTTAATTGAATAACATGTGATGTCAACATAGTGCAAGTGAACGGACAGGCCACAGTGATATTTGAACGTAATGGCAGTATCTATTATACTTCCAGTGTCAAAAATAGGATAGCAATCAAGAATAATTCATCATTTACATCGAAGACCTTACAAAAGGGAAACGGCTTAAAGTAGGTAAAATGTCGGCAGTAAACATGAAACAGATGGACACACCAACAGCAAAGATACAACAGTAAACAAACAGGGCACTACATAACAGCAGGAAGAGAGACCTTAATATGATAGTAACACAACATGACAATAACACAATGTTAACAACAACACAACACAACATAACCTTAACACAACATGAGAACCACATAACATGTTCACAACACACCTTGAGAGTAAGACAACATGGCAACAGCTACACAACATAGCAGTAACATGACAGCAACCCAACATGACAGTGATACAATATCACAGTAACACAACATGACAACATTACATGACAACAACACAACCCTGCAACATATCATGAAAGTAACACATAACAGTAACACAAAATGACAGTAATATAACATGACAGTTACATACATGACACACCACATGACAGTAATATAACATGACAGTTACATACATGACACACCACATGACAGAAACACAACATGACCGTTACATACATGACACACCACATGACAGTAACAAAAACTTGCCATTAACGTAATAGATCAAAATTATTTATTCATATATATACTTTGTGAAGGTTTTGAGAAAAGTATTAATTTCATTCTGTAAGACATTGTCGTCATTATTAGCAACCCACTGTGGGATGTAAATGAATTGGCAGATTATGTGTTAGGTGTGAGGGATAATGTCAGTATTGAACTGAATATTTAGTAGCTGGGAGCTTGCAGTGTCGGATACTTGTCAGAGCTGTGAAGCTACTCAAAAATGGGCTGTGACCTACTAGCTAGCAGAGGTGTTGGATACCCGTAGTCTAGATACCAGAAGACCAGTTAGATACCCCTGGTCTAGATACCAGTTGACCTGTTAGATACCCCTGGTCTAGATGGCAGTAGACCAGTTGGATGCCCCTGGTCTAGATACCAGTTGACTTGTTGAATACCCCTGGTGTTTTTTTAGCTCACTTTGCACCCTTTCATTTAGTTTTCATTTCGGATTAAATCATCATTTGCTATATCTCAGCCTCTTTGGACATACTTCCTCCTCATGGTCATGAATGAGTATTGTATGGTATTTTGGTTGTATGGTATTTTGGTTGTATGGTACTTTGGTTGTATGATTTTTGGTTGTATGGTATTTTGGTATTTTGGTTATTTTCTATTAATTGTTTCGCTGACACACCCTTCTTTTACATTAGCCTGACTACAAACCCTCTCTCGACTATACTAGATACCAGTAGACATTTTAGAGACCCCTGGTGTAGATACCAGTAGACCTTCTGGATACCCCTGGTCTACATACCAGTAGACCTGTTAGATACCCCTGGTGTAGATACCAGTAGACCTTCTGGATACCCCTGGTCTAGATACCAGTAGACCTTTTAGAGACCCCTGGTCTAGATACCAGTAGACCTTCTGGATACCCCTGGTCTAGATACCAGTAGACCTTTTAGAAACCATGGTGTAGATACCAGTAGACCTTCTGGATACCCCTGGTCTAGATACCAGTAGACCTGTTAGATTCCCTTGGTGTAGATGTCAGTAGACCTTCTGGATACCCCTGGTCTAGATACCAGTAAACCTTTTAGAGACCCCTGGTCTAGATACCAGTAGACCTTCTGGATACCCCTGGTCTAGATACCAGTAGGTCTGTTAGATACCCCTGGTCTAGATACCAGTAGACCTTCTGGATATCCCTGGTCTAGATACCAGTAGATCAGTTAGATACCCCTGGTCTAGATGCCAGTAGACCTTCTGGATATCCGGTCTAGAAAACCAGTACCAAACAGTAACCTCCTTTGTTCAAATACTATATACAGTACAATAACAAAATAATCTGGAAAAGTACAATAACAAAATAATCTGGAGTGCATATTCAAATTATTAAAATGCCTTTGATAATTTGAATATGCACTCCAGACTTGCCCATCACGGAGCTCATGGAACAAGTGTACTGCATGTACACTTCCTAACTGAATAAAGGGAACGCCCCCATGCCATTGTCGGGCCAAGTGTCTGGTCAATGACTTCAGTAATTAAATCATTGTGGCGGTGCTAAGGTACATTTGATGACTTTAGCAATTCAAACATCATGTCCAGGAGATATCCGCTGTTTATAATGCATTTAGGTATAATCTTTTTTTCCACTAATTGATTGTTTGACCAATCCCATCAGGTCTGTCATCGTCCAATGATTTTCGGAGCGATCTGATTGGTCAGAAGACACATCCTTTTGGAACATTGAGATTTATTAAGATCACTGTTTAATGCATTCCATTAGTTTAGGACTTTGGAGACTCCACTCTCATTAAGGCTTATGGCTAATAGTGTTTGTGACTTATGTATCGGGCTACAAATTTATTGCTAATATACCAATGTTACTATACCAGTATATGGAAATTTTAGTAATTTACATTTGAACACCAACGGTATTCATTAACGATGCAATACAAGACTTTCCCAAATAAACCTTTTTGAAACCTGCCATTTTCATCTTGATGTGTAATGTCTTGTTTATATTTGTATAATCTATAAGAAGAATCACTATCATACCTCAATTAGAAATTATATTCCAAGTTTGAATGTGGATGGTTTTCATGGGGCACATATTGACTCATACTGTACGCTGTCCTGTTTTTGGTGTCTGTTTCGGTCTCTACAGTGCTGCGTCTTCAACCTGTGGTCAAAAATCACTGAATGTGTCTCTAAGTTAATGATTTACATTTTGGTCAAAATTTCACAGCTTTGTCGCTCTTTTTATTTTGAAATTCTGTTATGTTTATTGAAACCTGTGGTACCCAAACAGGCTGTGACTCAGAGCCCTAAAGTAGATTGTCAGTATCTACAGAGGGCCATGAAATATCTGCCAAAAGGAGGAATCGGTTACTGACATTGCATTCAACAGCAGTTGACCAAAGGATTTTAACACATCACTGTCGATCAGTTGTTTGTACAATGTCAGGGGAAATAAAGCAGATAAGTGTGTATGTTTTTGTAGTGTGTATTTTGTCTGTTCTTGTGTGTCTGTGTGTATGCATATGTGCATGTGCGTGTGCGTGTGCGTGGGAGGGTGAGGAAAAGAGAAAGAGAGTTGCACTGTGAAGATATTCATAGATCCAAAACTGCCTCTGGGTGAAGATGTTAAAGTATCATCATTAGCATTTGTCACAGTTCTTGTGTGTGTGTGAGAGAGATGCTAGATAGACAAATAAATAAATGGATGATATTACACTGGAAATACGAAACACTTACAAAAAAAAAAATTTTTTTCTCTACAGATTCACAGCAGCTCTGGAGGTTCATTTCTGACTCCTCTCCTCCACCCTTTTCCAGCTTTTGGATAGTTTGCCAAAGTACACATGAACTAGAAAAGAAAACTAGTCTATAAAACGCCCCCTAAGCAACTATGGACGCTCTGAACAGGACGGGCTGGTCACCATTCTCTGGTGACTCCAACACCACCAGCCCATGCCTGGGGTACTCCACTCCCGGACCCGGCCTTGCCAACACCTCCTTCCCGTTTTCCCCCTTCTTCTCCTGTTCTTCCTCCTCATCTTCGTTCTACCTCAACTCCTCCTCCGATGGATCTGGTCATAGCGTCCCGTTCCAGGGGAGTAGCACCCTGGTGACTGCGGTCATCTCTCTGACGGTGTTCGTGGTTGGCCTGGTTGGAAACACCCTGGCCATCTACGTGGTGCTCCGCTACGCCAAGATGAAGACGGTCACCAACATCTACATCTTCAACCTGGCGATGGCAGACCAACTGTACATCCTGGGACTGCCCTTCCTCACAACCCAGGTAGATTAGAGATTAGAGGTTAGAGCCCTTACTCACAACCTAGGTAGATTAGAGATTAGAGGTTAGAGCCCTTACTCACAACCCAGGTAGATTAGAGATTAGAGGTTAGAGCCCTTACTCACAACCCAGGTAGATTAGAGATTAGAGGTTAGAGCCCTTACTCACAACCCAGGTAGATTAGAGCCCTTATTTTATGAAATGAGTCTAGCCAGTTTTTCTGGCTAGATTCCTCTTCAACCTCTATGTTTTTGTGCATTTCGGAGTGGTTTGGATTCAAGCAGACTACCCGTTTCTGTTGAACATCTGCTTTGACTGTACAACACACTAATCTTCCTCTTTCTCATCAGAACGTTCTCTCCTACTGGCCGTTTGGCAAATTCCTGTGTCGTGTCCTGATGACTGCGGACTCCATGAACCAGTTCACCTCCATTTTCTGCCTCACGGTCATGTCAGTCGACCGCTACCTCGCCGTTGTCCACCCCATACGCTCTACAAAATGGCGGAGACCACGGGTGGCGAAGGTGGTGAGCACTGCCGTGTGGCTGCTGTCATTCGTGGTCGTTCTGCCCGTGGTTGTGTTCTCAGATGTCCAGGACACATTCCACTCGTGCAACATGAACTGGCCAGAGCCTCAGGACGTGTGGTCGACCGTGTTCATCATCTACACTGCCACTCTGGGGTTCTTTGGACCGCTGTTGGTCATATGCCTCTGCTATCTGCTCATTGTGGTCAAGGTGGGTCGTCAAAGGTCAAATGTCGTTCTGGGATCTTTTTTGTTTTCTCCCGGGGTTTCTGACAGTAAAGTAATTTTATTGTGGTCGATGCCTGGGGCAGCATTACAAAATTTTGGTTGTTTATTGCATTTAATTTGAACTCTTTTTGAAAGTGATTTCTTTTTTGAAATTTTTAGCGATAGCAGGATTTCCTGTTGGGTTGTTCAAAGACATTTTTTTTGTTTTGCAGTGAAAGAAGCTATGTTTTTTTCAGTCCTTCCAATCTTTCATTCCAGAATCATTGATTGTTCTGTTTAGTAATTTTGATCTGTCATTTTGGAAGCTTTGATGTTTCTGTTGAGGAATTCCAATCTGTCATTTTGGAATCTTTGATTGTTCTTTTTAGTGATTCTGTTCTGTCATTTTGGAATCTTTGATTGTTCTGTTTAGCAATTCCGTTCTGTTATTTCAGGATCTAAGTTCCATATTTATGTATTGAGCTCTCTGGAAACATTTCTAATTTCCTTATCTGGGTTTTAGAATAGATTTGTATAACATAATAATATTATTGTCGTCATCACCGTCACTCCCACATCTTGCGTCCCCATGCCCAGGTGAAGTCTTCGGGGGTGCGGGCAGGCTTCACCAAACGTCGGCGGTCAGAGCGTAAGGTGACCCGCATGGTGGTGGTCATTGTGGTGGTCTTTGTCCTCTGCTGGTTGCCTTTCTTCATCATCAACATTGTCAACCTCATCGTCATCATCCCGGAGTCGTCCATGACGGCTGGCGTCTACTTCTTCTCCGGTGAGGCGATAAACATTTTACTCTGTCCCCTGTAGTGTGCCACCTTAGAGCAGGGCCTCATGGGTAATGTAGTTCTTTGTATTTCTCGTGGAACGTTGGGCGAACAGAAATAGCTTGCAGCCAAGGAACGGAGGCATCTTACATTCTGCAATAGTAACACGTCTAGTTGAGACAGAGAATGAGTTACAACGTGATGACTGAAGTTATTAACAGCACATCATTAGGCTATTACTCACTGTGTATACTATTAGAGAATGGAGGAGACAGAAGTTATGGGAGAAAGTGGAAGTTATGGGAGAAAGAGAGAGTGAGTGAGAGTAGGAGAGAGGAGGAGGGGAGAGAGTGACTGAGTGAGAGGAGAGAGTGAGTAAGTGAGAGTAGGAGAGATGAGGGGAGAGAGTGAGCGAGTAAGAATAGGACAGAGGAGGGGAGAGAGTACAGTGATGAGAAATATACAGTGTGTGTGGGAGAGAGATTAAAGCAGAATTAAATAATAATATTAATGAAAGCCAATAAGTTCCATAGTGTTTTTGGCAGCTTTCCTGGAAAAGGGAAGGAAGAGACCAAGAGACAACAGTTTGGGAGAGAAATTGACTGACAGTTTTTCTTCCCTCTTCTTCTCTTAGTCATTCTGTCGTACGTCAATTCCTGTGCCAACCCTCTGCTCTATGGATTCCTGTCAGATAACTTCAAACAGAGCTTCAGAAAGGTGATTAGGAAATATTTTACAAGTTATTTAACAGGGCAGTTCTGTAAAAAAAAAATCAGTTCCTTTTTTCTTTATGGTATTCCCCCACTATAAGGTCTAAGGGAGATTTTCCACTGCATGGTACATGCTCAACTCTACTCGCCTCGCCTTTTCTGTTTTTACATTGGGCAAAAGTTAGGATAGTACCTGGTACCAGATATTTTTTAGTACCTGCTCCTACGAGGTTCGAAGCGAGCTGAGGCGATACCGAAAGATGACGTGAAAACATGGAAGACTTCTGATTGGACAAGAGTAACTCAACAAAGCGTGCAGCAAAGCAAAACAAGCTGCGCTGCTGATAACCGCCCAGTCACAGAAAATTGTTTTATGAGACGAGAACAGCACGTCTTTGAGGGTCTGTCCCAGGAGTCCTTGCTTTGAAATGGGTTAATTTCAGTGCCAGTGCATAGGACCCGAGTCGCAATATAAACGATCGCATTTTCCCAAAACTCCTCTCGGTTTGGACCTATGCACTGGCGTTCAAATCAACTCGTTATCCCCGTGAGAGAGCCGCAAAGACGCGCCGTTTTTGTAGCCTACAAAAGGACCTCGTCCTTTTCCTCTGGGTTTTTCTATCGGCTAAGTGGCATACATTGCACTGGTCAAAAAATGTATGTCAAGCCAAACAGAAGCAGCTTACCAAGCTTTCTAGCCGTTTTTGCAGTCTGCAATGTATTAAGACCAAAGTTACTGCTCACGCCTACTTCCTCGCTACTACCGGTATAAACGCTGCCTTGAGTACATTAGGCTAATCTTGAGTCAGTCCGCGTGGTATTATAGCCGGCAACTAATAAAGCTATTATTTATACCTTTTAATCGAGTTGGAGGGGTTATGTAGGTTGTTTTAAATGTGTTGGTGTTCAGTTAAGTGTATACACTTCAATCTAACAGAACATTGCAGTTATGTCATCTTTTATACTAAAGGGCGATAATTCTATTCTTATGCCTTTTCCTGTTTGAAAAACAGTGGTCTGTGACCATGTTATCCAGATTTAGTTTACTTTTGATTTGCCACTTTACGTTCAAAGCTTGTCAATTTAAAGAAAATTGATGGAGTTCATTCAATAGATTTTTCTTTATGATATCCTCCATTGTTCCCGTGTGTGTCGCGTTCGCGCTGGCGTCACGGCAGTTTTCCCGTGATGTCACTATGGGAGGGTACAGGGTACTATCTGCAGTGGAAAATGATCCGAGGTGAGGTGTGAAGAGCTGAGTTGAGCTGGTACTAAGCGGTGGAAAATCTCCCAAACCGAGTAGAGTCGAGGCGAGCAGAATTGAGCCAGCACCATGCAGTGGAAAAGCGCCATAAGTAGCACTCCAAAATAAAAAAATTACAAGATTATTCTTATATGATATAACAGGAAAAGGGTCATCTGAACATGACAGGTCATCTGGGTAATGACAGGTAATCTGGGTAATGTGGTGGGCTATAAACAATGCCGTAAACCAATGAGGTCTTTCTGTGGAAAGATTTCTATCCCACAAACAATTTGACTGAAACTTTCAAGGGCCAAAGGAGGCTTGAGAAAATAAATAATAACAAAAACAACATTTTCTTCATTAAAAAAATTCATTTATGCAGTGATGATTTAAAATAAAATTAGTATGACTACATTAGAGCATCAGCTTTCCAGGAAAACACCCTAAAGTTTGAATCCTCATTTCCAAGGGGGACCTGGAGATCTGCGAAAGACAGTAATTTCTAAAGGACAATTTTATCATTTCATAAAATTAGAGATGGGCAACGACATGGAAAGTCCATTTGAATATTGTAGAAAATAATTAATAACTGTGGGTTATAATTAATAACCCTTTAATAACTGTGTTTGAATTGATGTCATATAAACAGCAACGGCAAAACCGGCCCTGGTCACTGGGCTGTAATTCACTCTAATTCCTGTGTGCCTGATTTGTTCCGGAAGGTTCTGTGCGTGCGAAAAGCCAACGGCGTGGAGGATGGAGACCCCAGTGCCCCGAGGACCGAGAAGACCACGACGAGAGACGAGTCCTTCCTGTCGCCTAGGAACCACGGCGGTGTCAACGGACACGCCCCACAGAGAAGCCAGGTGAGGGAGGAGCCGTGAATAACGTGCACACGTATGGATTAGCATATGCTGGGTTTTCAGTCACCTTTGGTCTGTCACAGACACACACACACACACACACCAACTAGTTGTATGTTTTAACATACTTTGGATTCAAATCCCTAGTCCTGATGTGTGTGTGTGTGTGTGTGTGCGTGTGTGCGTGTGTGTGAAATGTGTAATGGATGAGAAAACCCACGTGTTCTCTTTTGGGTGTTAATGGTGCTCTGTTTAGAGACAGCTGCTGCAGTTCTGAATGTCAGTGAGTGTGTTAGAAAGCGTGTGTGTGCACGTGTGCGTGTGTGTGAATGTGTGTGTGCACGTGTGTGTAAACTTGCTTCCCTGCTAATATGTGTCCAATTGACATTCTTCACCGAATCTGTTAGCGTTTATAC
>JACXGI010008396.1:6425-24687 GCA_016801175.1 Esox masquinongy | reverse complement strand
CTCATCTGCTGTTCCTCAACCGCTATTTCTCAACCACTGTTCCCCAAACGCTGTGCCTCATCTGCTGTTCCTCAACCACTGTTTCTCAACCACGGTTCCTCATCTGCTGTTCCTCAACCGCTGTTTCTCAACCACTGTTCCTCATCTGCTGTTCCTCAACCACTGTTTTTCAACCACTGTTCCTCATCTGCTGTTCCTCAACCGCTGTTTCTCAACCACTGTTCCTCAAACGCTGTTCCTCATCTGCTGTTCCTCAACCACTGTTTCTCAACCACTGTTCCTCATCTGCTGTTCCTCAACTGCTGTTTCTCAACCACTGTTCCTCAAACGCTGTTCCTCAACCACTGTTTCTCAACTACTGTTCCTCCAATGCTGGTCCTCAACCGCTGTTCCTCAACCGCTGTTCCTCAACCATTGTTCCTCAACCACTGTTCCTCAACCACTGTTCCTCAACCATTGTTTGTCTGCTCCTCAGCTGTAGGCGTTCCTAATTAACAGCCTAATTCCACCATCTACAAAATGACAAATGTTCAAAAGGGGTTAAACTATTTAAACCCAAGGAAGGAACTAAAATAAGTAAATAGGATGTAAATCACTGTGATAGATTTATGTACACAACTTCAGCGTGACTAATGAAGTCTGAAATATCGAAGCCAGATGTGTTGCTGAAAGAAGGCCCCTCAGCCTCTAGCTCTTTCACCCACGCGCACATGCACACACACACACACGTTCATTCTGCTAAATGTGAGAGATCCCTGACCAGCTATGAAAGATGCCTGCACTGAGGTATGTGTGAGTGAATCTGACCTGCCTTCTCTCTCTTTTACTCCCTCCTCTCTTCTCTTGCTCTGTCTATTTTTCTCTCTTCGCCTCTCTCCGTCTCTCTGTCTCCGTCTGTCTGTTTGAGTGAGTGTGTGAGCCATCCCTCCTGTAAGGCCTTTACAGAGTCAGAGCTGAGAGTAGGTTGTCTTGGAGGCCTCCCAGAAGCACTGACAGTTTGCTCTGAGTGATGTGTGATCTGTTTAACTCTCACCACTAAAACATCTAGCTGTCACACACACACGCGCGTGCACACACTTGAAAGAGACAGGGCCCCCATTTCCAGCTTTACCATAACTGTGTGTGTGTGTGGGTATGTGTCAGTGAGGCACAGCTTTACCTGCAGCTGATGAAGCTCTGTAGGCTGGAGAATTACTGCTGTCAGGAAAAACGCCTACATCAAATCTGACGGCTCTTTGCCTCCCTTTCTACCCCCACATTCTCTTTCTCACTCACCCTCCTTCTGTCTTGCTCTGTCAGTCTGTCTAGCGTGTTCCCTCTTTATGTTGCTCTCTATAGTTCCCACCTTCTCAGCTCTCCATCTCCAAATAGTCGGGTCACACACCACTTACAAACATACTAATAAGCTTTGGGATTTATTGCAACATTACTGTAACAACAAGTATATACATTGTTCATTTTCTTCAGCCCTTTTTGTAATATTTGAGAAAAAATTCAGGAATAATACTTTAATAATAGCTTTTTTTAGATTATTTTCCAATTTCACTAATTACAGTACCGCTTCATCTGAGCACTAGTCCAAACTGACATATTTCAGAATAATGAAGATTAGTGTTGACTACCAGGAATTCACAAGTAGCCACTGACATCCATCAACACAAAAACCTGTAAAATCAGTGAGTATGATGCTGTATTCATGGCTAAAAGCCATAACTCTTTGTAACTTTGTGAAAATGTATAACTTCATAACTGTGTGAGCTTCCATGAAGCCTTTATTAGTCTGAGCCATACAAACTTTATTAACTGTTAAAATAAATGTGGCAGATCAAAAATCTCTTAATGCTTTCAGGACATTTTTTTAGCCTCTTATCAGATTTTTGATAAATGTAAAGATGTCCACCTGTTAAACACCCTCTATAGCCTTGTTGATATGAGAAAGACCTGCACACAGACAAGTCTCTGCCAGGGCTATTAGCCCTTCAATGGAAAAGCGTCCCTTCAGCTTAGTAGATTTTTTTTACTTTAAAATGAAATGTTTTGATTCAAGCCGTAGGAACCTTGCAGGGAGATTATAATGATGATGAATGGCTATTCTTCAGTTAGATCTGTTATGCGTGTCTTTCCCCATTAGGAACAAAGCGTTTGACTGCTTGTCATTAACGGGCAGGTGTAAGCAGCAGAACTAACTCAAATAAAGTCAAATCGTGTTTGTTTTGACAGCTAGCTAGCATGGAGAATTTACATAATCATTTGCTCTGATCAGCAATAGCCACTCTTTTGCCAATGTCATTGTCAAATGATCTAGGCCTTGGGGACACTGTCACCAGCTTGCTTACAAAGTCTGACGTGTTGGTGCAGAATATAAATATTCATGGGGAAAGTTTCCAATGTTGTGTATCAGAGGTGTCAAAAATCCAAAACTACTAGTACTTGGCTGTGTTCACCAGTTTAGGGAAGTTCCTAATTTAGACCTAAATGACCAAGTAAAGGGAGATCATAACTAACCAGGGACCTTAATTGATCAACGAATTAAGGTCACTTAAGTGAAAATGTTTTCACTATTATATTTAATTGATCAATTAAGGACACGGGTTGGTTATGAACTCCCTTTATCTGGTCATGTGGGTGTTAAATAGGAACTTCCCTATACTGGTGAGTACTTTTAGTTTGTACTTTTAGCACCTTTTTTTAATGTATTTCTAGATATTAATGAAAAGATGCTGAATACCTTTCCCCTGAAGATCCATGCATGGTCCAGATGGAAGTAACTAGTTGTTGGATCTCTGAGTAATGCCAGATGCAATATGTTAGGCAGCTAGACAACTGGTCTTTAAATCAGTGGTACAAAGGACAAAACACAGAAACAAGCACTTTCTCAAAATCAGGAACACATAAAGACCCATTGAGATTTCATAGAGAGGTCCAACTTCTTATTAACCAGTATCATATGTATATGAATCTTATAATTAGGGTTTTTCACGTTCATTTAGGACATAAATTACATCCGTGTCTTAAATCTTTGCCCTTCTGAAGTTGATTGATGATGACAGAGGTAGAAATGATTGAAGGGTGAACGGAGGCAATAAGAAAAGATAGGGAGAGAAAAGATGTAATGATTATCAGGCCTTTTAAACCCATTGTTAACCTCTCCTGCACCCCTTATTACCTTCCAGCACTCCTCAATGGAACCTCTGAACTATTACTTCAGATTCTTTTCATGCCCACTGACCATGGGTTTAGACCAACAAACACGCCCTGTACCCAGCCCTGACTTGACCCCAGCCGGGTGTGTGTGTTGGCAGCCCCTCGTCGTTCACCTCTTCAACTACATGATAAAACACTGTCAAACCTCTCACAGACACCTGGCTCTCATTTATCACTTGTATTCTGTTAACACATACAGGGAGAGGGGGAGGGACGAGTAAAGAGATAGTATTAGAGAGAGAAGGAAAAAGGAAATGGTGTGCATGTGTTTGTGTGTACTTGTTTCCCTTTCCCATTACTTCATAACATGGAACAAGGCAAAAAGTCAGCACCATTTGAAAGTCAAGACATTTTCTATTTTAGGCTTATAGGTAAGGTTTAGGGTCTGGAGTTAGGGTTAATGTTAGTGGTAGTTTTAGGGTTGGCACTTAACGTTATGAATAGGATAAGCCAAGAAGGTGAGATTTTTGAGGTTATGGTGGAGTTAAGGGTTAGGTTTAGGGTACGGGTCAGGAGTTAAGTTTAGGTTAAGGTATAAAAGTTAGGTTACGGAGGTTAGGATAAGGCTTAGGATTAGGTTTGGGGATTTTCGGTGAATGAACGGAAAAAAGGAATGAAAAGTCATGGAAACATGGTTTGTGAGAATAGGATTTAACCTAAGTTGAACCAAGAAATGTTGATTTTAATAGTGTTTTCCCAAAGTGTTTTTTTTGGTAAAAGTTACAATTGGGTTCAGGAGTTAGATGTTAGTCATTCCTGCTGTCCCAGTGTCTCCTCTTCCAGTCCTTCAGCCCCTCATGCCAGGCCAGATCTACCTCCTGAACTTCACTCTAGGAATTCAGCACACACGCGTGTACACACACAAACACAAACAGACAGGAGACTACATACAGACCGAAAGTTCTCAAACACAAAACACTGCGTGACTCTCCACAACACACAATGCCCATCGTCCTTCCCTGTGCGCCACCATATACATTTCCTGTGAGGGGGACTTGATTACGTTAAATCTTGTGTTCTGTGCAGGGCTGCACTGGCAACAAGCCAACAAGAGGCCTGATTCCCAGCAGCACTAACCCAGAGCGACTGCGTTCCAACAGGAATCCAGCATCCCACTCCATTCCACACACCACCTCCACCCTGACTCCAAAACCGGATTAACCCTTCCTCTGCCAAACTCCTGCCAGATCCCGTTTCTCTGTTGGGCCTTGACGGGGCTAATATGAATCCATTACCACAGTGCTACTCTTTTATGTGGACACGCCTGTACAACTGTGCTCATATGATGCACACACACACACACAGTCATCTGAATACACTTCACAGCAAGAGAGACAGGCTTTGCTATATTTGTTTAGGACGGAATGGACGGCCTGTGAGGCAGCATGCGTGTGTGATTACAGTTTTGTGTGTGTGTGTGTGTGTGTGTGTGTATGTGTGTATTTGTGTCTGTGTGTGTTTCTGTGTGTTTGTGTATCTGTGTGTCTGTCTGTTTCTGACAATCTAAAAATGAAGAAATGGCTGCAAACGGTGGTAAAATCAGATAAAACTTAACTAATTTACATTTATCTGGTCCACATTCTAAATAATACAATTTATTTCCCTTAATTCTTATGTTAAGGTTAAAATTATGGTTGGGGTTGAGGTTAGGCAGTGGGGTTAGGCTTATAGTTTGGAGTTAGGGTTAGCCTAAGTTTATTCATAAAATTCAGATTATTGACATTAAGGTTTGGTTAAGTTATGGTTAGGGTTAGATTTAGTGTCAGGATTAATACATTTTTTTTTTTAAGGCAATCAACTTTTGTGCCCCCATTTAGGTAGCTAAGTAGACTTGTGTGTATGTGTAAACTATTCATCCCAGCTGCCCCTATAGGACTTCTGTGATTAACTGCTCCACCCTTTGATTGACAGGCGGTCAGATCAGAGTAATTATTAGTGCAAACCCCCCTGAAGCAGAGTCTTTAGCAAGCGAACACATACATTTGTCTGTCCTTGTTAGGACCTGAGACCTAAACTTGACCCAGAAATTCATGTTCCCTATTCCTTTGCCCTAAATCTAACCCTAACTCTTACTCTAACCTTAACCTAATCCTAACCTCAATAACAAAACTAGTATGCCAAAAGTAACACACAATTATGCCCACTTATGAGTTGTTCCCTGAACCTAACCCCTAAGCTGAAAATCAAATTTTCACCAGAAGGGACTTGCCAAAAGAAATGTGTATACACAGATGTGGATCAGACACACACACACACACACACACACACACACACACACACACAAACACACACAGTGACTATGCTTTCAAAGGTTTGCGTTTCAGTCCAGAGAGACAAATAATTTCTTTGTATGTTCTCCCAATGTCCAGTGTTTAACCTTAACTATTTTTAATTAATGCCTAACCCTAAACCCTAACATCAACCATTCTCATGCTAATCTTCTTATCCTTTGGAGAGGCCATGCTAATCTTCTGTCTTTACTCCGCCCGTAGACATAAACTCCCCCAGGACAAACGGTGAACACTGCATCAAGACTAAGATCTTGTCGCACACACACCAAAAATCCATGCATGCACGAACCCACACACACACTGAATGCTGACACAGATCTTTTTCTCCTTTTCTTGTTTTTGGCTCTTCAATCAATTTGTTATCATGTGGAATACCAAGGCAGCATAGTAGAAAAGAGATGGAGGAGGAGATGAGAGGATAAATAGATAAAACAGAGCTTTGCTGAAATAGTCTTTCATAGCATCATAGGGCTCTTATGGTTCTTTTCTGGTTTCCATTGTCAGTGTTCAGATGTTTCACACACCACACAGGTAAGCTCTTCATCGTGCTATGGAGCTCTGGATGTAATCCAGATGAAAATGAAGCACCTTTGCAAGGTACCTCCACATTACGAATCCAATGGTGTTAAACTGTTAGGGGCATAAAAGAGCTATACTTACTACTAACAGGCCAGTTTATCACTTTTAGAACAAACTTTCAAAATGTACACCATATCTGTTGTGAATAGAGCTATAACTATAGCTCCAAGATTTGGTTTCCCCTAATGAAACAATAAGTTTTATGAATATTTACTCAAACAAATACAAGACATAAGTGCATAAACAATAAAAAAAACTTTTCAGGCTTTTTTCCGCACTCACTCGCACAAACAATTGAATGAAATGGAGTTAATTGAATCAACATTTGTTAAATTGTTATTTTATAATACAATAAAAATGTTTCAGTTAATTGCCCAGCGCTGCAATTATTGTCTTTCACACATCTCTTTGGTAAAAAAACATTCCTCTTTTTGACAACACATCTCAGACCAGCTTCTTTTTGCCTTTTTGAAACTTCTCCAAACCAAACGTCTTTGAGTTTGACGCGGCTTGATATTATTAGCTCGTTTTGGCGAAATTACTGAAATTATATTTATTTGGAGCAGATTTGACAATAGTTATTTCAACACGTATTTCATTAGAAGTAATATTACTGAATTTGAAAAATACCAAAAAAGTACTGGAAAAACCTACAATAAGAGAGCATTTGTAATCCGGTACTACCCAACCCTGCCGGCAACTCACACCAGTCGTGTCATGTCAAGGACATGAGAGAAGGTGAAGAAAGATGGGGTGAGAAAGAAAATAAGTAAGATGTCATCTGTAATGTCAAATGCCAAATGTGAGCTGTGGTTATTATCTCCTTTCATCCCTTTCCCTCCCTAAGCGGTTGTGTAACATTAGACCTGATGCTGCCAGCTACATTCTGTCAGCCTGACTTTACAGAGCTGCCTGTGATGGAGTAGACTATTCCCTAGTCACCTCAGAGAGGTGGGGGGAGGGAGGGAAAGGGGAGGGGAGAAAGGGGGAAGGAGTGTGAGTTTGTCGTGTTCCTCTTCCAGGTCCTCTGCAGTGCACTTCTTCTGGCTTCTCCAGCCAACATTAACACACTGTAATGGGAACAGGTCCCTGGCCAGTCTCCTGGTATCATGTAGACCTGCCTTCCTGACTGCAGAGGAAACATAACAGCCAACAACTAGCATCTAAATCCATTTAGCCTTAGAAAAACACATGGCAAAACGTCCATGTCTTTGGCCTTGCACTGAATTCTGTTTGTCTCATAGGTGGTTGTGAATTATAGCTGAGGTTTCCATTGGTTTTCTAAAGTTCGTCCTGACTGATTATTTCTGGATTTTACAATCAAGCCATTTCTTTTCATTCAGTCATTTTAAACAGAAATCAAAGCAGAGCTTTCATATGTTACCTACATTTATCAACATTTCCCCATACACCATTAAATGTGAATATACTGTACATGTGAACAATTGAGAGAGGGAGGGAGAATGAAAAAGAAAGAGAAAGTGTGAGAGAGAGCGGCTTTAAAAATAAACAGGTTGGCCCTCTCCCCCAACCCACCAGTATTCTGACACATTTTAAACACGTTTGAAGAATTACCCTCATTTCTGCTGGCTGGACACCCCAGGCCTTTCACTCTGACTGAGTCTGACACTTCCATCCATCTTCTGCCATGTCACGTGTGATACCGCACCCTTTAGCCGTCCCTCCCTCCCTTACTCTCTCTGTCTAAATGTTGTTGCTCTTACACTGTGCGATTCTAAGCAACTTTCTACTTCTTCTTGGGTCCAATTCTCTTACCTTCCACATCAAGTACTCTATCTCTCTCCTATTCTGCCTTCATTTTCCTTTTCTTCTTTCATTTTCTTTTTCTTCTTCTCTTTCTTCTTCTGGCTTTCTCCTCCTTTCTCCGTCTCCATCCCTTTTTGTTTTTCCTTCCATCTCTCCTCAGCTGGCGGCTAGGCAGGAGGTTCCAGGCCCGTATTTAATCACCACGAGGCTAAACTCTCTCCATCGGTGACGGCTCATTTGACAATGAAGGCAGCCTTGGGCTCTCTCCTCTCTTCCCTGTGCCAAATACAATAACTCCTCTCTTTCTTTACCCTGCTTGCTTTTATAATTTCACAATTTTTCACTGTCAGGACGGGTCCTTTTGAAGAATTTTTATTGAATTTCCTGTTGGACTCAGCCGCCAGGTTTTTTTTTTCCATCACTCCTCCCTTCAGTGCATTCTCTCTTTCCCTTCAACTCTTGTTTAAAAAATAATATTTTTGTCAATTTCTTGCTCTTTTTACATCTGTCTGGTTGAGATACCTGTCTTAATTTGCCTCGATTATCGTCTTGCTTTATTGTGCCACTGCATCTCTTTCTCTGTCGTAGCAGCATTCGTGGTCAGCACTAGGAGAGATAGCAGGTAATCTATACAGGCACCAATGAACCTCAATGTCTAATACCGCACACAATATGTCAGGATAACTAGACATAATGCATACTAACCCAATGATTCAGAATTGTAATAGGATGTCATTTTAGTAATTTAGCTAATGCTCATATCCTGAGGGACTTCCAGTTAGTGCATACATTTTAAGAGAACTAGGCGGGATAACCACACAACTACATGTGACATTTTTTGTCAAGCCTTGTCATGCTCTGTTTATCATTAAAGGTCCATGCCACTGAAGAGACCAGATGTCTTGTAAAAGTAATAACACTACATCTTGACCATGTGTTTTTGAATACCTCTCCAAGAATCTCAAATCATATGCAGTCTTCTCCTGGTAACTTTCACAGAATTAAAAAAATCTAAAAAGTTGAATAAAATCTAAAGTGTATTCAAACAATCCTTGACTTGTCTGTGAGCCAACCAGAGTTCAGAGGAGGTAATGTGTTTGGCAGTAGCAGATGCCTCTCTCTCTATACTCTCTGATGTGTTTGATGTCACCCAAATCTAATCAAATCACTGGCCTTATAACATACGTCAAGCCTTCACTTCCAATTTCAACCTCTTCTGTGATGGTTTTCGGTCTCTTTCCCACTTCCCCACGTTTTCTCTCTCAGACAGTTTTGTTGTGACAAAAGTGAGACAACAGCTTGTGGAGAGTGTATAGGGGAGGGTGTGTTCTATAATAACACGCCTGTGGATCATATGGTTGAAATTAGTGTCTGCTGGTGTGTGTGTGTGTGTGTTGGTTTGTTGTAGTGTGTGTTGGTGTGTCTGTCCTGGCCTTCTGCTGACCTCTTAATATCGCATCACATGTCTGATCTTATTGGTGTCTGCTGTCTGAACCCCTGTCATGTGCTCTCTTTGCCGATCTGTCACACTTAATCTGGGCGGAAAGGAAATAGTTAAAGGAGAGAGGCCTCCAGTGCTTTAAGAAAACGTGGGGTTGGGAGACTAAAAAAGAAAGACGAAGACACAAGAGAGGCAGAAGAAACAAAGGGAACAGAAAAGCATGAGAAAATCACAGCGGCGTTCTATTTCAAGGCTGTAAACGGCATCAATGATCCACTGAGGGGGATGAAGGGAACGAGAGAAAGGGGGAGAGAGATGAGGGAACAATGAATCTGTTGTTCTTTAATCTGAGGTGAATCATCTGTCTATTCCTCGGTCAGGTGTTGCAGAAAAGACAGAGAGTGAAGGAAAAAGCACACTGTGTGGCTTTTCTGATCACGTTGCTGTTAAGGGCTGTCCTGTATGCCTCTCCGATGGTTTAGCCTTCAGGATTCTCTCTGCCTCTCCTATATTTTCAATCTTTCACTTCTCTTTCTTTCAGCTATTTGTGAAAACAGAAACAGGCCTTTAGATGAATAACATACTTGCTAATATGATAATCTCAATCATCATCAATTACACTCTTAAATTTTGTAACTATGAATACTTTGGGCAGCAACGTGGCCTATAGTGGTTAGATCATCTGACTAGAGTCCCAACTGTCTCTGGTTCTAAAGGCCATGGTGAAAGTTGCTGTTTTGTCCTTGAGCAAGACAGTTAACTGTAATAGCTCCTCCTCCCCCCTGTAACATTTCCCCCACAAGTCATTGCTGTAAATAAGCATTTCTTCTTAATCAACTTACCTGATTAAATAACAGCAACATTTTTAAAAAAAACTTGTCTGAAGAAAAATAACTATTGAAGAAAGAAACTATGAATGGACCATGAGTGATTATGTGTGTCTGCAAGGTCGACAGCAGACCAGTGGAGTCTGTCAGGGGGTTGACTTTTAAATGACCACAGCCTTAGCTCTTATTAAATCCAGACCTTAACCATGCCCTCTGAGTGGCCGCTATGCCATCTCTTTGCATGGTTTCTACCATAATGTTATTACTAGAACTATAGAGAGGTTCCTGAGGTTCTTATTTCCTCATTCCAATTCCCTAATGTGGCTAACATGCCTATCGCCTTTTAGCCCAGAATGATTTCTTTCAAATGTATAAACTCTGATGTAATGGACAGAAGTCACCAACTAAACATTGTGATAGAAGTCACCTACTTAACAATCCAATACCTGCCCATTTCTTTATAGACCGCAGAGCTCAAAACAGTTGTTTAATGTGTTCCGCGCTGTTCATGCGGTCAGCTAAAAGGGAGACAACAAAAATAGGCCACAACCCCATTGTAGGGACTGCAGGTTATGAGTCGACTGGCGCATCACTAATGTGTCCCAGGTCCCCTGCCTGTCCGTCTGTATGTCTGACCTGGGTTATTGACTTATAGTCTCTGACAGCTCACATTAATATGTCACATTAAAACAACCACGTTGCTGACAAGCTCAATTTGACCTTTGTCAGAGAGTACTTCCATCATCCCCCTTCCCTCTCCCCCTCTCTCCCTCAGAGACCTCTTAATTTTCTCTCCCTCTTGCCCGCTACCGCTCTCTCTCTTTCTCTCACACAATCTTTCTTGTTTCTCTGTCTCTCTCTTCGTCTTCTATCTATTGCTCTTTTGCACAGCTGAAGGCTTTCAACTCCTCATTGATTAATCCTCCATCTAATTGTGTATTACAACATCCTTTCCAATACTGCCCAAAAATTACCATGTATTGGTTACATTGACTATGACGTATTGTGCGGACATGTGCTAGCCAGAGTAAGTAGTCATCTTACAGGCATTGATTAATGACTGCTGATGGACCGTTCACACGCTAACACTCTCTTGTCACACCAGCCTTATGTCAGCGGTAGCTATATGTCACTCATGAACGTTTGTGTGTGTTGTTGGAGGTACTGTCTTGTTTTTGTCTGGCGGAAAATGCACTTTGTTTAATGGTTTGGTGTAACTCAATGCTGCTTTTCTTTGTCAGTAGGAACAGAAGAGACTGACAACATGGGTGTGGTGTATGGGAACATGACCCTCGCTAACCCAGCTGCTGTTTCATACTGTCTGTGTCAGATGCCTGGATGTACCACATAGAGGACATATGTAACCTGATGTCACTGAAAGGAGCAAGGTGACTGGCTGGATCCTGTGCAGTAGGTGTGTGTTTGTAGACAACAGTAATATGTAATATGTAGGCTAAATAACAGTAATATGTAGGCTAAATGTACTTCCTCCTCAAGGTATGTGGGTGTCAAGAGGAGAACGGAAAAAGGTGGAAGAGTAGGAAAGGAGAGAAAAAAGAAAGGAGGTTGCAGGGGAGGTGAGGAGAAGGTTGTAAGAGACGAGGGGCCGGTTCCCCTATTGGAACACCCCCGATACGCCAGGTTGACAACACTTCAATGAACACTGCTTAGATCCTCCAGCAGAACATTGAAAGGCAGGCAGCACGACCATTCACTGCCACTGTATTGTCTCTCTCTGGGCTTTGTTGGTGGAAGTGCTGCCTGGGTAGAGGGGAGCAATGGAGCAGGACAGAGGAGGAGAGGGGGCAAGGTAGAACAAGGGGACAGGGAACAGTGTCACTCTTCTGGCTCCTTCCTTTTATGACTCCGCTCAAATTCCAAAGAGCAGCTTTCTGGGCAAATAAACATAATATAAACATAAAGAAAAGTGTAAAAATTGAAATAATACAGGAGTGAGTGAAGTGAAGAGCTGTGTGTATACTGGTGCCTGATGCGGCTATGTCCCAGCTCTGACAAACATTCTCAGAATGGCTACGACAACCTGGGTCTGCAACATTTATAACTGGCATGAAGCAATACTATACGCATGGCAAATATTTAGATACATAGAAGTACAGGCATATAGCTCGTATATACCGTATATATGGTATTGAGGGAGCTGTACAATAAATTATGGCCCTTTTCAAGAATTATAGTGGCACTATCTGATATTCTCCACCACAGATAGCAGCCAAATCAAATTAGTTACGTTTTTATTAATCGTATGCACATGATACAAGAGGCAATCCATGAAAATCTGACTTGCAGCTTCATAGAAACAGTGATAGAAATATATATTTTTTGCCATACCAAAAAATATGGCCATTTGCCATACCAAGCCATTATGCAGCCGATCAGGGTGCTATCAATATCAATATCTGGAAAGGATCCAGGGAGGCCAAATCCCTTTAGAACTTATTTAGACTACAACAATTTTAGAACTTATTTCAAACAATTTTAAATAAGACTGAAATAATTGTAAACACTTTTTTCTATGCACACTCATGCTGCGCTGTAAGGTAAAACACATATGCGGGTAGCAATTTGGCAGGACCCCTGAGCTGGAAGGGGTAAAAATCACTGTCATTGTCACTGACAATGTTGTTCACCTGGTAACTAACATGGCGCTCTCCATCAAGCGAGTGCTGTTCCTGGTAAGAATGGAACGGTTTCGGTGCCAGCGTGAGATATTTTTAATTGCTTCCCAACTACGATGCTGTTTTATTTTTTGTATTGTGTTTATAGATGAGGAAATACCTACAGAACCAGACTTTCCAACCAAATACTCTCTACCGATGTCACTAACATGTGACCATCTCTCCTCGTAAGACCGATAGCAGACTTGGGCAAGAAAAGTCCCTCTGTGATTTCCTGGTTGGAGACATTCTGTTCACTCATTTTCTATTCTTGCGAGATAACATTGTGCCATCTCGATAGCTATTTCCTTTTTTTAAAGTCCCAAAAATCTAGTTTTTAGAGCTTTTGTATGTTTTACTTTTTGGTCAACCAAAGGTGAAAGTATAGCAAGTGAGAATTGGTTTGAAGCTAACTTCTAAAGACACAAAATAAACACAGTTTTATTCTCCTGGCAGAAAGTAAGGACTGCAATTACACAGCAATGTTCTTGATCATGGTACACCAGGATTTGTTCATGACAATGCATTGGCATAATTATGCCTGGTTATCATAATTGGGTGTGGGTGTTGTTAGCCATGTAGCCAATGCTAGCTGGCTAGCCAACTTAGCTGCTAATATAGCTAAACTGACCAATGTTCAGAATACATACATTGGTGAAGTCATCCTTGATGTAAATCTAGAGCATTAGGTTGTCATTTCTACTTGCAGAGGATCCCTTGAAGGTAGAAGAAACTGGACAGACGTTTTACAGACCTTTCTCATGGATGAAATGCCTGATCTCAATGCAATTTCTTTTGTTTAATGGTACTTTAGAACACTGCACCAACACTGCCCTCAATTCAGGTTTCTCGTCACAAAAGCAGAAACTTGTTACCAGTTTGTGGTAATTAATGTGTGGCCATTTTGTTTTTGTTGATACAACTGGTTGCTAGATCAAACAGGTGAAGAACACAGACAGCCTGGTTAAAACCCCACTGTGGTCCTTTCAGATGATGCACCAGTAATCCCAGGAAGACCAACCTGCTTCAAACAGACAGATGATGATGTTAGAGTGGCACATTGACACACTCTCTGTAACGTTGGACACAAACCACCTCCCAGATGCCTCAGGCCGACTCAGTAAATCTGGGTATTACGGGTGTACATGTAAAAATTTGACCTGGAGACATTACTGTGACACATCCGCACTCACCACACACATACACACACACACGCATGCTAAAACCCACACAACTCACAACTCACACTCAAGCAAGCAGACATGCACGCACACACACACACACAGGTACATGCACACACAGCTGTCTGTTACACTAATCCAACCTGTCAGGATGGTGACAGCATGATGGACAGACTGAGAAGAGAAAAAGTTTAGTGAAAGAGTGACAAGACAAATGCAGAGTGTGTCTTCTGGGGAAGCATTGGAGAGACAAAACAATAATTATACTTAATCCCTTCACCCGATAACTGACATAGTCTTTGTGTATTTGTGTGTTGTGCGTTTGTGTGTGTGTGTGTGTGTGTGAGACCATTCCACGTCAGTCCTGGGAGTCACAGTCTGTGTACTCTACGCAGCGGTGGCAGAACCAAAAGACAAGGCAGCAAAGGAATTAAATAATGGAAGACAAAATCCTCTCTCATTCATTCTGTATGAGCACCCCAACCCTCCCTCCCTCACTCTCTCCACACCACCCTTCTTCCCATCATCTCTCTTCCTGCCAAAATGATTTCCACCAAATCCTTTTTGATATGACATCACAGAGGCCCGCAAAGTGGAGATAATCCTTGACATTTTTATCAGTCACCCCCCCTTTTATTTAGCCTGATCTGCTTCGCGTCGCACAGCGCAGCGCTCGCCTGTCTTGTTTGCTGATAAAATCTGCCAGCCAACGCAAGCCTTGGCGGATCACACATCAAAAAAGGCCCGCTCACCCCCTCGGGGCGACGAGGTGTCAAAAGAATATTCCTCTGTGTGCTCTGGGTGGCAGCCTCATTTAAAAACTTCATTTGATGATTTCTCGGCCTCAGCAGACATAAGCAGAGACAGGAGCTGTATAGTTGGTCTGATTGTATTCCACAAAAGCAGGCCCACAGTGCGAAATGTATTCTGTATGTCCGAGTCTGTTTTGTGTGTGTGTGTGTGTGTGTGTGTGTGTGTGTGTGCGTGTGTCTGCGTGTAAATGCATACCACACGTCTTACGTCACTGATGAGTAACTTTCACAGCGGACAGATGGGGAGCTAGCCGCGACAGTGAGTGGGATCTGTTCAACCACACATCAGATTTAAGTCTATCCATGTTGAGTGGACTTTTCACTATATGTCTTTAACTTGACGTTTTAGAGGGCAAAAACAACAATGATGGAAATTACACAGTTTACATGTTCAATGGTAAAATCAGCCCTGCCGTCTGATTCTGACTCTTCAGACATGGAAGAAGATGGATTGTTAGAGTCTGTTATCTTTTTCCTCTGTGCTGAGCAAAGCAGAATATGTTGATTTGTAAGGAACAATGTGATTTATGTCTGGCAACTTTGATCTTAAAAGGCCAGAAGATTTACACAACACTAACTCTCCTCAGCCCTAGCTTATAAGAATAATATACATAATTAGGTTTTAATATAGCAATTTGGTAAATAAAACAGGGGTATAATAATGTTGTGTTTTGTTATTTTCAGAGAGCCTCACACCAGTCTCAATGTTGAATTTGTTTGTGTTTTTGTCTTTGTCTAGTTGGCCCAGGAATATAAACTGGTATTTTGGCAAAAGATGTGTGGTTGCCATAGCAGGCAGATATGTGCTTTTTCATTTTATTTGTAATGTTTGTCTTTATTTTGAAAACCCTGTCGCTGGCAGTTTGTGGGGGAGAGATACAGCTATCTGATTAGCAAGCATCATTTCTGCTAGTGTGTCATCATCTTGTTTCATCACATGCTATCTCAGTGTGTCATCGCGTATGGAATACATCCATCATGTGTGTGATTGTAATACTTACCAGTGTGCTATCATACAGTGCTAACTGTAAGTATTAGGACATTGAATCATTTTCTTTCTTTTGGATCATTAATCCAAATATTTATTTAGATTTTCACTTTTTAAAATGATTACTTTCAGGCGAAACAATAGATTCTCATCTTTTATTTAAAGTTATTACTGCAGGCAAAGGATATACAACCAAATACTAAAAATACATGCTAAATATAGAAATTTTTTAGTCTGTCCCAATACTTTTTGTGCCCTGAAATAAGGGGACTACATATAAAAAGCATTCTAAACATCTTATGATAAAGAACATTTTAGATTTAACATCTAACAAGAAAGTGAAAATAGGAACCGATACTAAACTGTTTAGCTATTGCAAAATCTACAACAACTTGTTTAACTTGTAACAAAAGGGTAACTGTTCAAGAAAAAAAGGCAGTTGTGCTAGTCTCGTTCCCTTAAAGTTTTCTTAATTCTTAAGTAGCATTGGCCTATCTGTGCAGATTACAACGGAAAACATTTATAATTCAGGGAGTTGTGATTATCTGTTGTATACTGAAGCCAATTTCCATCACCCAAAAATAAAATAAATGTTGACATAGGTAAATTAACATTTTTAGATATTTGCCATGTTCACATGCTACTAAGATGTGGTCCAAATGATTGGGTTAATAAATACATACAACACAAAAAAATTCCAATTGAAGACTGATTTGCCTCATGATTCTCAATGCATGCACATTTAAATCAATACTTTAGTCTGATCTACTGTGACCCACTGATAGCAATACTTTAGTCTGATCAACTGTGACCCACTGATGGAATAAGAACCTGTGTTGATGGGATAGCCTGTGTGTTCTTATCCCATACAGGCCAGGACAGAAATTAACATTCAAAATAATTTACTATTAGCCAAAGCTATTCATTTATAGACTAGATATACATTTATTGACAGCATATATTGACAGTATTTAATCAATCAACATAATACACATGTACTATGGTACCGTGTACTTGTGTAAGCAACTTTCTAATTACTGAAGCAAAGACCTAAGCCAAGCAACAATCCTTGGTAGTTCTATTGTGTAGTCACAGTTGTTTTCTATTGATCTGTGGATAGATCTCCCCATATATTTAGTTTTAAAATATAATTGATATTAACAAGTTTGACAAGGTTTTAATGTTTTCATTCCCCCTAGGCCAGAAGTTCCTGGAGTAAATAAAAATAACTGCATATGACCCGATTAGAAATGAATGACAAACTTTTCTAGCTGATTAGACTTACAATATCATTAAAAGCTATGAACAACAGAAGAACAATATCTCCATCACCTCTAAAATCACCAAACAATTGCACAAAAAAAGCCATTATTTGTATCCCTTACAGTTCACATTTGGCAGATGCTCTTCTCGGTGTTACTTCCAATGAGTACATTCATTATAAGATAGCTAGGTGTAACAGCCAGTCCTTAGTAGTACCAATACACCCTAGTCAACCAAGTCAGTGGTGGAAGGAACAGAAAAACAAAGATAATTCAACCAAATCAGTGGTGGAAGGAACAGAAAAACAAAGATAAAAATAACCATTGCAACCATTTGAGAATGGAACATTTTGGCTTCTGCCAAAATACTCAATGAAAAATGATCTACTGTTAGAAAACTGTATTTACATTTCAGAGGTTTTAAAAACACACAACAATTGCCCCCCTTTTTCTTTGATCCTGCACTGACTTTGATACTTCATTGACTAAAATTGCTATTACTGAGTTGTGTGGTTGTCCCAGCTAGCTATCTTAAGATGAATGCAAAGTATAAGTTGCAAGAGTGTCTGCTAAATGACTAAAATGTCAGTGTAAAATATCATAGCACCATGTATGTGGCTTGTTTAGGAGGTAGCTAATGGAGTGTACTGGAATGTACATACTTTGCATGCTGATACTGTCTCGCCATGCTTCAAAAACACACTCAGCACTGTCATAGCTTAAATCATTCATTGTGATTCATGGATAAAAAGAAATGATAGTTTTACATGTCTGAGAAACTTCAATTTACTGGATAATTTCAGCATATTTTTCAAAACTGAATTATAGAATGATTGACCATATCTACCTCATGCCCAAGTCAAATGCTCAAACAAATTGACAGCATCCAACAAATCAAACGGTTACATTTTTATTCACACACAACTAATTTGCACTTTAAAGGTGACAAGAAAATGCAAATGCAAATCATTTTTCATATCTTCACATTGGTCCACATAGTTTTTCCTCTACCTCAACAGGGAATGACAGGCTGTCAGGCTGGAACTCTCTCCAGCTGCTTCAGTGGAATGAACGACCCTAGCCAGACCATGCTTTGGGTTTTAATAGCAGTAAGCACAAACACCATAAATTTACAGCCAGAAGAGTGACTTTTTGAATAGTCACTCAACTTTCGCGGGAGCTATAATTTTTCTCTCGTCACAGCGCCCCCCTCCTCCACTCTCTCCCCCCCCCCC
>JACXGI010008395.1:0-33764 GCA_016801175.1 Esox masquinongy | reverse complement strand
TGTGTGTAGGGCAGGGGGTGTGTGTAGGGTAGGGGATGTGTGTAGGGCAGGGGGTGTGTGTAGGGTAGGGGATGTGTGTAGAGTAGGGGTAGAGGTTTGAATTGGGACTGCAGTAGGCTTAATTCTTAATTAAACCACACATGGCTGGATGGGATTAGTTCCTCCCTTTGATAAGAACTAATCAGGCAACACAGACTCAAGTACCAGGGGAAAAAAGGTGTTGTGTGAGCTGGCTGTTGGCTGTCTTTAGTGAGCGTGTATTGAGCCGATTAGCTAATTTAATAGAGCTGTGTGAACGCTTTAATACTAACGCTTTTGAACACAGTGAGAGCCTAAAAGGGGTGTTAAGACATTCCACTGCACATGCAAACACTGGAGATGCCATGACAACGGACTCTGAGCCTCACCTCCCTCCGAACTCATTCTGCCCTCTCTGGATCTCGGCAGGTGGCCTGTGCATCTGTATAGCCTGTTCAGAAGAAATAAACCGCCACCCTACCAAACTACCAGCATACCCCCAATCTGCAGCCTTTTCTACCCCTCATCTCAACAACACACAACCGGATCCTCTCTTTACAGAACCACAAAGGGCTATGGCTACAGGCAAAGCTACTAGTAATTAGCGTCTATAAAAAAGCACATCCACCCTGCCCTCTGTTCCCCTTCCACGAACACCACATCAAACTCACTACCAGGGCCGCCTCCAGGCATAAGCGACATAAGCGGTCGCTTAGGGCACCCGACTGCTAGGGAGCCCCAACCAATAGGAGAGAAATTTTACTTAGGGCCCCCAAAAGGCTAGAGCCGGCACTGACCTCCACTGTGACTCAACCCTTGCTCAGCCCCAGGGACAATGAGCTCTCCCTCCTTTCTGTTATGCTCTCACATCCTGACTTTTCTCCGCCCGCTTTGCAACTTTTTTCCTTTCTTCACCATCCCACTATCTCTGTCTCCACCCTCTCTCCTCCTTTCTCTCCTCCACTCCAATCCTTCAGCTGTCCCAGGGGATGGGAGTGACAGGGGACGATCCCCTCCTCTGAAGGAGTCGGTTAACTAGAGACCCTGCCCTGTTGACGCACAGTCCCACACCAGCATGAGCACACACATCCACGAGCGCACAGACACACACACCATATTCCATGATCCTCTATGTAAAACCATTGGGCAACTTACAGCTTCAGTACAACGTGACACGTGGCCCCTGAGTCACTAAAGAAAATGAACACTGAGACTGAGAACGTCAGACCCTTTCCTGACAACAATGGGCTTGATAGATCAATACAGAAACCACATTTACAGTCACTTAACAAAAAGAGAGACTGCAAAGGAACACATTGGAATTCTGTTTGGTGGACAGCAAGTTAAACATGGTAACACACAGGCTAAGAAGGACAGAAAAGATTTAGTCACAGACGGCGCAAAGTCAGAGGATATCTGTGACACTATGAGATAGTGCTGCAGGTCTGAGATAAGACAGTCTTCTAATCAGTGTTAGCATGGAGTGTCTTCAGAGCTAATACAGGTAACCATTATAAACAAATTCCCTCAGGTCCTGGGTGCGATGAAAAATATGCATTATTCAACACACTGGAAAAAGAGGAACACACACATGCCCAAGCACATACAGTGCAATACTAGGTCAAACAGAACAACAAGCAGAACAGGGATATGGCTTTAGACATGCTAAAAAAGGGATGTTGCAGAACTCCCCTTGAACACAAGCTACAAGCCTATAGAGAGGTAGCAGCTAGAGAAACTAAAGTTGAAACCAGTCCTATTGCTGGACACAACCTCTCATGTTACACACGCTTTGTGTTCACACAGAATGAGAGAGGGTTTGTCCACATACTGGGAAAAAACAGACGGTTGAGGAACACACACCTAGTGAATTTTTTGTTTGATTCTGATACCAGATTTAGCATCATGTTACTGCATGTTAGCTAAAAACTAACATTAAGTTTATAAATTATTGAATCTAAAAACAAAATATTTGGGTGTTTAAGTCCACAACAATGTTTAACAGTTTACTTGTCTTTCTCTACAGGGAGCTACCTACAGGTATGGTCTCAGAGGTTTTCAAAAAATGAAATGGGACTTTAAATGCTTTAGAGCGTGAATATGCTGGAGCAATACCTCCCTCTGTATCAGTGTAATTAAGACATATGATCATCTCTTAAGCACACTCTCCATGGCACAATTTCCTGGTTACTAAGATTCTATACAGTTCACACAATTTCTGTTCATGTGAGAAAGGACTGAACAGTGTAGGGAATGGATGCAAATAATTATGATTCTGCCAGTTAGTTATAAACTACTGTGTAATTGAATTTAATAGAGAAGGTATTTTTGAAATAGCATTATCACCTACCCAAATACAGTTATCATTAGCACCACTAAGGGCTACATGAAGTGGCAGCTGTATACACAACAGGCAAATATCATCGCCTCTTCAGGAAGCGTGCAGTGAATATAAATCACTGATGCATTCTGCTCTTTTTTATATGATACAGCTGGGCAAATAAGTACATTTTCGAGTAAGAACAATATATGCATTTGATTTCCAAAGGTAAGGCATTTAAAAGAACTAGGAGTAAAAAAATATGTAATACCCCATTTGTTCATGTTATAGATCACAAAGTACAGACATTTTACTGTACCGTGCAACACTAGCCATCAAGTGCACACACATACACACACACACACACACACACACACACACACACACACACACACACACACACGCACGCCTATAGAGCTAGGGGCCAGAGCTAGGGGTAGTATGGAGTAGAGTTGACACATGCCCCTTTCTCCCTTGACTGACAGAAGCTCTATTGTCTCTATAGCTAGGCAGCTTTATCCACAGTGCAAAAATGTATCACTGCATTGTTTCCTACACACAGACACACACACACAGGAGTAACTCCTTAAACACAACCCCTGGTTACACTAAACAAAGAGAGGACTACAAAAGAAAAAGAGAATAGGGGGATGTTGAGCAACCCTACAGGAATCCACGATAGAAGCCGAGGCAAATGCAGAAAAAGATCCAGACAGTACACAGTCATAACACAGTGCTATCTGATCTATCGGACCAACAAACTTCATACTCTCCCTTCTGTTAGAAACAGTCATGCTTATTATTGGCACATTCTGTCAGTTACATTAAGCTGACTGTGAACATGGTCAGGACCGGAGGTGCACTTCTGGTAACTGCCTTGTATGGGACAGAATGAAGATGTTTGGTTCACCTTGACGGCTTGGGGAGTTGACATTTCAGGTAGCGGTCAGACGCTCTAACGCTCCCCCAGGTAATGCATCGCTTGCAAATAACAGTGTGATAGACACTTTTATGCCAAATAAATTATTTATTGCATATTTTCTTCCATTCAATATCATAATTGTAAATGATAGCTCAAATCAGTCTTACGACACCCACCCAACCCCACACACTTTGAGTACCACAATGAATATGACACGCGCCACAGATGAAAATGCACGATTTTGACTGCTCAACTAGAAATACAGTATCTTGGTCGATTAACAGCCGATCGACCAAACAATCGACCAGTAGACAAAACGTGATCAGACAGTTTCATCTCTCTGTCTTTATGTCTGTCACTAGACTGTATATATTGCCATCTAGAAGACAAGCATTTCACTGGGTTTCATCATACCACAGGACACATTGTTTCTACATCTTACTGTTGTCTACTTGTGTTGTTTCTGTGATGAAAAGTAAACACTGTTCAAAGTTATTTTTGATTAATTTTAACTGCCTTATGTTTCCTCTAATCTAATCTAATATATATATATATATATATATATATATATATATATATTCCCAGCATGTTTTAATTCAATTATAAGTGACTCTCCTGTCCCAGTTTGCTTCTCTCCTGTCTGGACCTGACTCTCCTATCCCAGTCTGCTTCTCTCCTCTAAGTTACTGCTAGGTTTCTGGCCCGTTTCTGCTGCTCAGGCCCGTTTCTTTCCGTCACTAATCTAATCTAAACATTCAGCCCCCCACATTCAGCCAAGGAGGACATTAACAGACCACTCGCAGACCACACACACACAAGGAGGATGAACATACAGATGCATCCTCTCAAAGTCAATACAAACACAAATACTGACAGACTACAAACTCATGCACATGTTGTTGGGGACAAAGCTAATTAGGGTCTGTGACAGGATTAGCATACGGCCTATGTGGCAGAATAATGTAGACTAAACTGTGTGCTTTATTTCCAGCTAATCTCAGCAACACATTTACATGTCCATTCTATCTTAGAATATTTTCTTCCCTGAGTGGGCTGATAAGTGCTAGCCTTGACTACATTGGGTGAGCTATGTGCGCCTGTAATTAAATTCCTCTAGAAGAGAAGCTATTCAGTTTGGACCAGCCCAGGCCCCTAATACACTCCAATGTAGTCGATTGATGTGTAATGCTAGCTAGTTTTTATAACAAAAAAGCTAGGTTCCGATTTCCAAAAAAAACAAAAACAATTTAGTGCGTATGTATGACTGGGTTTCAGTGTGACAACACTGGCAGCTAAACTCCACTGTAATTGGTAGAGACGGTAAATTATTTGCAACACGACCTATTCAATTTTCTCAAATATCACAAATGCATTTTTAACTATGTGTTTGATTTAACATGTGGTGCATTCGAAAGTAGCCTCATTAACTAAATTGCGTGGCCATATCATCCCCAAATAGGCTAAACGAATAAGTGTGGTATGTTTACTGGATTAAGCTCTGTTCTAGTCAAGTGGACGCATACTATCAGTCCGTTGGGAAAGAACAGACGTAGACCTGCCTTAAACCACAGTATTACGTCACTGGAAAACTACTATAATTTGAACATATCAAGCCGAACACAATTGCGGCAAAACTGAACCTAAAATGTTGTCAACACCAATAACAGTGGAATGATAAACGTTTTTTACATTAACAACAACAGCTAAACATTTGCCAGTTAGTTAGACGTTACAGAGATTTGCTTCCGCTCCAAAACAAATCTTCACAGTTGATGGTTCGCGGGTCACTTTGTATCATTTTATTTGGGGGAGGGGGTGGTTATAATATTTTTCATGGTCATCCCCAAAGACTAGATAGCAAGCTAGCTTTTAGCCTAAGGTTTAGAAGCCACACACACGTTTCGTATTATACAATAATAATAAATTTTGTGTGAAATAAATATCTAAAAATCGACATTCAATCGTAGGCTGGCTAGCTACATTAAATATAAACTACATTATAACTGAGTTGTTAGCAAAATAAACATAGCTAGCTAAAACGTTCGCTGCTGCTTGAGGTTTTTACATAAACATGCCGATTTAGCTATATTACCAAGTCAATGAAAACAACACTCACCTGCCCTACACAGCACGGGTTGCACATCTTGTGGTCGTCGTCAAAATACCGTTTCAGAATGTTGTCTACTTTTCCAGTACAGGACAGCTCGACGTTCTCTCATAAAACTCCAACCGAATCTGTCCGAACGACCGTGCAGTACATCTGTGCGCTCTGTTTCTCCCCGGCTCGCTCTCTCTCTCTCTCCTCCCACTAACACGACTGCGTTACTTGCTACAGACTGCTGAAGCACTGACTGCAAAGACAAAAGCCACGGGAGTATGACTGAACGCGAGTAAGATGCCATAGAAGAGCTACTGTGTAATACATCAATATGAGGTGTTATAAACAGTCAATTCTCAGGTGTCACGATTATACACAAAGGATACTTACGAGGAAACATGATTTGATTGTATTTTATGGCTTGTTTCTTACTTCTATTTTCGTCAATTTACTCTGGGTAAATTTATATTCATTATGTTTTGAATTTTTTTTAAGTGTGATTGCCAGAAAGATTCGGCCAACGGCTTTTTTCAATATGTACACAGACGATCACTGTCACAAAAGCGAAAGCGCACTCGACGAGGCAAGGTCAGCTCCCATCTTAAACGTTTTAACGGTTTTTGGGAGGTGATGACACTGACTTTTCCTTCTCACACTGTTTTCTCTTTTTACCACAAAGAACCGCAAATTCAGCTAAGGATTTCTTTCTCAATGCGTGTGTGTGAACAAAGAGGACGTTTACACGGACACAGAAAAACAAATCTGAAACTAATCACACAAGAAACTTTGTTCTGTTCTTGAAATAAATCTCGGACAAAGGAGCCTGGGTGTGTATTTATTTTAACATAATAATGATCAGATTTATTTTCATGTAATGTGACAGGAGAACCACAAATGTAATGTGACATTGAAGTGAATGTACCAGCAGTGTGAGGCTTAACAATGCCTCTCATTAAGATTAATTCTGGTATCAGTGTGACACGATAACTGCCTCCTGTGTTACAACTGCTGAGTATGTCATCTGACGTTACCTTCACAAACATCTGCCATTCATACACACACAGAGACGCACACAGTCATTTCTCTAGGCTCAGCCTTCAAAAATGGACATTGCTTCACTGCTCTGCTGTTTTAAATGCTATATATTGTATATTGCTGGGTAGTACGTAGTATTTTTGATCTACCTCAGCTTCACTTCAGAACTGAGCATTGGGACCAACCAAAAGTGTAGATTGCTGAGATGCTCTGTTCTATTAATACTAGACAAAGTTATGCTAAAAGGTAGAGTCCCTTCACAACCTATTTGGAGTGTGCTGAGCTCCCTGACTCTGGCAAGAGAGACACTTAACCTGTCATGAGCTCTGCTCTCACTTGTCAGGTTGTGCCAGATCAGTGTGAACAGAGGAGAGGACAGGAGCCCGCCAGACTGTTGACATACGCCTGCAGCACAGCTGGTGGCACTCTGGTGTCAGACTCGAGTTGACAAAATCAGAGCAAAAACACTGTTGACGTGATCCGTATTTCTGTCGACAGACATCTCTTTCTATGAGGTGTTCTCCTTCTGACTGGCTGTTCACTTCACAAACTGTATTTTCATTACAACTGGTGCTAATTTACAGTGAAATACTTATTTAACTGTAACTGAGGTGAGTTGAATAGAAAATTAAAGATTGTATTAACATAAGGGATATATAAACAGTTATAGAAAAACAAGGAGAAACATCAATGAATAACAGCGCCATGGCTATTTCAAGAGTGTCAGTATCAGGTTGGGCTGTGAGGGTATGGAAGTTTTAGGTTCATGGACATATAGGTGGGGTTATCAGCAGATAGATAACAAACAGTAAAAGCAACAGCAGAAATCTTCAGGGTGTGATTTCTGTGAGGCATCAGATTTCCGGTTATGTATGTAAAGGTGTGAGCATTTGTGTGGTTTCAGAGTTCAATGTGTGCAAATATACTGAAGACATGCAAAAAGAGACATCTTATGGTCATTGGTATTTGACCATATTTCATTTGGCAGCCTTATTCAACAGTCATGTGCTCACAGACTTGCCATACCAAGCAGTGATGCGCTCTGCATGAGTGCAGGGAGGTAGAGAAAGACAATGACAATTCCTGCAATTATTATTCCACTTTGTGTAGCAAATTGTAGCAATAAATAAACTTTGTCTGGACTGACTGCTAAAGGCCTGGTCAAACTGCAATGCTCCCATAGACCTCATTTTGCAACAGACCCTCTTTAAACATGCCAGTGAAAATTCAAATGTTCGCACATTTCACCCTCTCAGAAGCACAGGGTGTCCAACCTTTGCTAATGCCTAACTCTACATCCCTGGCCTGTTGGCTCCCGATAGTACTTACTGTACTGTTGCTTCCAAGACAAAGTCAAGCACACTTTTATAAGTTTCCCGATTTACACAGTCTTTGCGGGATTTGGTGGTTGTCAGGATCTTAGACTTTCCCTTATTTAATCTGATCAGATTAATATTTGTTGCCACAGCATTTTCCTCAGACTTTCTGTCTATGTTAAGGGTGTCTGCCATTCGATGTTTCGTTAAAAAAATGAAGCTTGCTTTTCTTCTTCCTGCAGGACAACGAGTGTGTCCTGCATCCTGTTTTGGTAGGGATTGGGAGTGTAGTGTAATGAGAAATGTCTGTTGAGAAAGAGTGGAAGTGTGTTCTCTGGCTCCACCAAGTCTCCAACAAACCCTTGGTGATGTTAATCAGAGGTCCTGCATAAAATTTGCTTCTCTAAAGATCTGGAACACCAGGTGTGGGCCATCAGCCCCCACACTCCTGAGCTCACCTGGAGAGGTGTGAAACCTTTACTGAACTAGAATGTAACTAAATGCATGATATTGTGGACATTTATCTGTAGTGTTTGGATTTCCCGTTTCCCATAAAGGGTTGAATAGTCTGATATGCTTTAGTGAACTGTACGGGTTAAACTTTACAAGAACATTGTTGAAATGTTTGTCCTTGTTGCATGTCTGAGAACAACTGGCGGCAATGTCCCTTCCATTGGATAATTTTCCATTAAGTCGGGACAGTTCCTGTCCTTTGTGGTCATTGTGTTTGCCAAGGTAAAGTAATGCTAATGACTATTTGGGGGAGTTTTAAATAGGGCTATTTATCCCAAAATCAGACATATCTCCAAAAAGTTTTTTTGAGTTTGTCATCGTTAAAGAGACCTCCTAACACGTTGTGTTGTAGTCATACAGCTCTGGAAAAAATTAAGAGACCACTGCACCTTTTTATTTCCTTTCCAAAAAAGTCGAAAAGGAAGGTTTTGAGTGAGAAACAGATATCCAACTACAGACATCCAACTGTAGCGTTGCTACACAGTCCTTAAATATCCAACTACAGTCAACATTTAATTCTCCTGTTACTTCCTCTTTGTGCTTGCTGGAGCACACGGTTTCCCCTTCTGTCTTGGAAAATATATTTTCAGCTCTTGTTCTTTCCAGAGTGTGGTTAGTCGATCTGTCTAAACTTTTAAATGCGCAGTTTGGCGGCAGCCTGACTCACAAAAGTTGTTCAATGGGATTCCAGCATCGATGGGTCCACATTGTTTCTTTGTAGGTATTCCTGATGTATACTTTCTAGGAGTCATCTGTTTCCTTTTTGATGTTTCTTACCAGGTGTAATCTGTGCTCAAACCTTTTCTTCTGGTTTCTCTATGGCCAATAAAATCTTCAAAAATGCTTACGATGACATTCTGGACCATTTATCATTGATTTTTTCTGCCCCGGACAATTTGTAAAAATCTGTTCTGTATGGAAATTCCCTGTTCTTGTTTATTTTGTAGTTTTCTTGTCTCCAATTGAAACTTCATCCTGCTGGCCACTTTTTTATACTGCAAACTTCACTAAATTCGTGGAAAGACATCACATTAATTCTCAAGGTCAACCAATGGAATCACAACCTCATCTAAAGACAGAAGTATTTAATGTCATACATCACTTGAGAAATAAACATTACAAAAATAAAATTGAATCTAAGAAATCGTTACAAAAATCAAGTGTTGCTGTTTTCTTCTGTCACATAAATAATTTTAATCCAACAGGCTCTTAAATAGCTCAGACGTCACTGTAGTAATGAGAAATATCCAGATCCACTGTTCTAGACAACACTTGAGGTCTTGACTTTTAGACCACGATGGGCCACAGCAGAGGTAAAGGCATCCGCCCGTAACCACAGATCTACATAAGGATACAATGACCGACACAAAACCCTAACGTTAACCATCCAGGGCTTTAAAAAAAACATGACCAGGGACCCCTGGCTAGCAGCAACTTCTACCTAGTCCAATGAACCGACTGGACTGTATCCGGACCACAGGCGAAGTCCAACACCAGGGGTGCTGATGATGCCCCACTGGAGCAAATCCCATCTTAGACTCACAATATCAGTTTCTTTTTTATGGTGCCTGAAAAGAAGAAAAACAACCCTTACTTTAATAAACATTTACACTCACCATCCCATGAATTCACATTTCCGTACCCAGAGGCTCAAATATATAGTTGAGCTCTGAGTATTATAATGTACAACTCAGCCCTCCCAAACCACCACTTTGAACCTCCCAGAGACACTGGGTTTCTGGGTCAGTCAAACGTACTGCCACCACCCTTTACACTGTGTGTGTGTTAGTGGTCTAGTTCCCGGTTGCTTTAGCAGTCATTTGTGCTGGCTACACCCTTTTAATTACCATACTCTATATCAAATTGGATTCGAGTTCTACGCAAGTTAAGCGCGTTCTTTAGACAGTATGAGACATTGGATGTTTACTGGATGTGGGTATTTCTGATAACATGGTCTCAATATGTATGGAATAGGAGGGAAATTTGCTGGCCCCACCCAAATCTGGAAGCTAGTCCCTAACTCCTTTATACAAGCCAAATCATCAGTTTAAATAACTAAGTAGAGTAACATGGACCATGTTAATGAGGTATTCTAAATTGCAGATCTGGTGGATGATGGAGAAATGTGTGCGCTGTTGACTACATTGGCGAGGTGTTTGTGTTCATTACTCGTCTCCAGTCCGTCTCGTTTCCTCTTTATTCCAATGGTGAGGTTCTCCTTCTCTTTGAGAGCCTCTGCTGAGGAGTTGGGCCTGGGAAGCTGGGGCCCAGGGGTCGGTGCTGGCGGGTTACTGAAGTATCTCATTTTGAGAGCCTGGAGACAGGAGGGTGAGGGTCTTTACAGCTAGGAGAAACAGCACTAAATACAGACAGAAATGCTTTATCTAACATGTCTGTAGACAATTACAACTGTCCCATCCTAACCATTCACACTCATCTGATTCAGATGAAGTATGAACCAGCCTTAGGGTTGTGTCCCAAATGGCTCTAGTCACACCAGTAGTGCACTAAAATATGGAATAGAATGACATTATGGACGCACAGAAAGCAAAGCAGAACTGTAAGAGGGAGTGGCAAGTGGTGTCAGGGGTTCTTACATCCTGGGTAGTTCTGACCCAGAAATGAACAAAACAACAGGAGACAGACTGACAAGCCCCAGAGCAGCTGGGATAGAATGTCTGTTAGCCAGGACGCCCTCCCACACAGCAGCCAGGACGTGTGCACAACCGTGTATCACATTACAGAAACTAAAAATGCTAATACAACAACTAGAAAAATGAAGTAGCTTGTGAAAGATGTGCACCTGCATACCTGCGTGGCTGTAAGGCGTGAGGAGGGGTTAAAGGTGAATAGACCTTGTAGCAACTCAAGCAGGTCATCTCCTGCAGCACTGAAGATGTGTTCCAGAGGAGTACCAGGAAACAACTTAAACGAGACATAGTCAGGTAGGCTACTCATCCCCTAGAGAGTGAGCACAGTTAGATCACAGTTAAAGGCTTTATTTAAATAGTGGCTGCTGATCAGACTTCATCGGGATCTTTATTCCACCGGGCCACTAGGTACATTTGAAAGGTAGGCAGTGCTACACTTCAATAACATCTGATCTATAGTTTATTCAGACATGCATGCGTTTTGGGAGGCTCCAGGTCTCCTTGGTCTGTTGGACTAAAGATACCGAAAAGGTTGGATCTGTAGCCACAGCTTAAATGACATCCACGATTCAGCATGAAATGACTTATGCGTTTTAAGAGATGCCCCATAACCACACACAAGACAGACACTCACAGGCCAGGTTTCATCAGTTGGAGTTCCCAGGGCTTCAAAGATTTTACTCAGCTGATCCAGATCTGAGTCTCCTGCTAAGAAGGGAACCTAGAACGACAGATACTGTTACAGCACAAACAGGCAGTATGCACAGGCTCAGTCCCAAACTGCCCCCTAGTCCCTATGTACAATACTACTGTTAACCAGAGGGTCATTATAAATGCTGTAAAAGTGGTCAATGGAAATCAGACTAGTTTGGTTGTGGGGGATTAACAACCAAACTAAATAAAGGGGCAAGACTTCATAGTCGCAGTGATGGGAGAACCTGCCAGAAGGACAACCATCTCTGAGGCACTCTATCAATCAGGCCTTTATGGTAAAGTGGCTTGGGGGAAGCCACTTGTGAGTAAAAGACATATTGATTGATTTGAGACATGCATCCTGAAGAACTCCTGAAAGCATTAGGAAAGAGATTCTCTGGTCTGATGAGACCAAAATCAAACTATAAAGGCCTGAATGTCAAGCGCTATGTTGAGCGAAAACAAGGTACCACTCATCACTTCAGTGAAGCATGGTGGTGGGGTGTGTAGCATCACGCTATGGGGATGCTTCTCGGCAGTAGGGACTGGGTGATTGGTCAGGATTAAGGGGAGCAAAAATTCTAAGAGGTCCTCGAAGAGAACCTTATCCGTAGCACACAGGACCTCAGACTGTGGTGAAGATTAATCTTTCAGCACAACAACACACAGCCACAGCCAAGACAATGTTGCACTGGTTTTGGGACAAATCTGTGAATGTCGTATAGTGGCTAAGCCACTAAGCCGAGACTTTTAACCCGACTGAGTATCTGTGGGCAGACTTGAAAATTGTAGTTCACAGATACTCCCCATCCAACCTGACAGAGCTTGAGAGGATCTAATAAGAATGGGAAAAAGTGCCCAAATCTAGGGGTGCAAAGCTGGTAGAGGCATGCCTAAGAAGACCTGAAGCTGTGATTGCTATCAAAGGTGCTTCTAGAAAGTACTGAATAAAGGGTCTAAATGCCTATGCCGGAGATAGTTAGGTGTTCATCTTTCAATAATTTGGCACACACATCGAAAAAACATGTTTTCGCCTGTTAATATCATTATGGGATATTAACAGACTGTAGACTGATGGCAAAAAAAAAATCAATTAACTATAAATTAAGTCTATAACAAAATGAAATATGGAGAAAGTAATGGGGTCTGAATGACTATTTTGGTACCATTTTACAGATAAATTGTACTTATTTTGTAACGCCCTAATGCTTTACTCTGACCGTGTATGTGGTGTGTGTGTGTTTGTGTTGTGTGTTGTGTGTACCCGTAAGAGGAGCTCTGCCAGGATGCAGCCCACGGCCCACATGTCGACACCCACTCCATACATCCTGGCACCAAACAACAACTCTGGAGAACGGTACCACCTGAAAGAAAAAGCAAACATTGGATTACAAAAGGGGACACATTGAAGACAATATCTTTTAAACCAACTGAGAATACAGGGTTTGAGAGTATGACCTACCTGGTGACTACCTGGTGGGTGTAGACTCTATTAGGGCTGCCGAAGGCTTTAGCCAAACCAAAATCAGCTAGCTTCAAGACACCATTCTCATCTAGCAGCAGGTTATTGGGCTTCAGATCCTACACACAGGCATAATTTTACTATTGAGCACATCCATTTAGTTCTTAAATATTTGGACTTGCCAAAACAGGGCCCTGGGCCAGTACAGCTTCAGTCTACCACGGTACAGATTCTACAAGTGTCTGAAAGTGTTGGAGAGATGTGGAACCATACTTGAAGACATTGTGTTTTGTTGGGTGGAAAAACATTGTCTCATAACCTTTTGATTTGTGTTGAGATCTGGTGACTGGAATAGCAAATTGTGAAACATCAGCAAGTTGAGCAGTCTTCATCAACAAAGGTCCTTCCAAACATTCCACAACAATCGGCATCCTTTCAAAGCCACAAAGACAATTTCAAACCAAAATAATGGGAAACTGCCTCTGCACCCGTGTACTTTCTATCCCTCATTTCCTCAAGGCTTTCTGTTGCTTTGACACACATTTTTACGGAGTCAGTTGTTTTCTAAAGTGGCGTCTAACGGCCCTAACCTTACCATTTACACAGGCACGACGAGGTGTGTATTATGAGCGTGCTTTGAGACGAGGCGTGTGAAATGTACCCTGTGCAAGACCCAGTGGTGATGCATGTACTCCAGGCCCTGTAGAGTCATCACTATAAAGGCTTTGATGTTGGCCGGAGTCAGGACCAGGCTGGTGTCTTTAATAATCACCTAGGACACAGGAGACAAGGGTGTCAGCCTCAATAGTCTCCAATCGCCTTCTCAACTCCAGGTCCACGCGCCTCTCAGGAAAGGACAACCTGATATGGCAACCGATATCAGAAAATTATCTCTGCTCAACATCTATATATTTGAACTCAGGCTTTCTAATCCTCATATTTCAGTCCAATGTTAGCTTTGCCTGATCATCACGAAAGCTGAGGGTAGTGGTATTGATTATTTAAGAGCAGCCATGAATTTCCAGCTCTTCAACTGAGTTTGATGGATAGGCAGAGAATCCAGGAAGTAATGTTCAGTTTGACAGAGTATGAGCCTTTAAAAGGCACTCTGTCCCATACCCAACATAACCTTCACTCTGAATGAACCTGTCCTCTCTCTGATCTTTGAAGATGCATAACGTGTACCTCTATGGGCCTCTAGTTTCCAAGGCCACATTTAGAATACAGCTGTCAGCACTAAGATGTCTGGCAAACCAGCCCAATATGACCAACATACCAAAGGCTCGGTCTTACCTCCAGATCGGTCTCCATGTAGTCAAATACCAGGCTGATGTTGGATTTGTGCCCGAATGCATCAAGCAGCTGAGAAACAAACAGGGACACCATTGGAAAATAGGTAATGCGCTGTCTGTTACAGCATTAAAGAATTTAATAGTAAAGGTGATTTCAGAACAAGATAATTAGCATATTTAATAAAGCATTGTTTAAGGATAATATCCAAACGAATATTGAAAAACTACATATGGAAATAATGATAAAACCAATAAACTTCTACTGAGAAAACATTAATAACTAATTACAGTTTCCACACAAATCATGGGAGGCGGCAGATTCTCACCCCGATTATGTTGGGATGACTTAACTCCTGGAGAAGTTTAATCTCGCGTAGGGCTGTCCTGTTGATGCCTGGGAGAAGCGTTATCCACAAACATCACACAAACATTCAAATCCAATCATGTGGTGCTTCACCACAACAAACATTAAGCCCAATCCAGGACTTGCATTCACTTCTTTCAAATGAAGATTCTCCACTGTTCAGTCCAACGGCAGACTTCATCTTTTTCTATGAAGCTGCCTTATGGATAGGACTTAACCTGAATCACAAAAGCTGTGCTAGGATGCACTGACAGAGACTAACACTCACCATCTTTAGCCTCTGTTCTGTGTCCAACTTTGATCTGTCCAGGGAAATAAACGTTTATAAATAGTACGGCTAGGAATAAACAGGAATCTCACAATAAGACTTCACAATACTTAGGTTTCCGTATGATATCAATTGATATTCTATATGTATAGCGATTACAGACAAAAAAAAATTACGATTTGATACTCCAAACGTATTGCTCAACATGTCTGTTGCTGAGTGACAAAATAGGGCCGTGAGAAAATTAGTTTGAGAAAACAGTCATGTAAATAAACGGAAACAAAAACAGTTCCACATTTAAAACGATGGAGAAGGTATGAAGGAAGAGTTACACTTTTGACATTTAATGTTGTCAGCACCATAAGTAAACAAAATTAATATGAATGGTATTTAGTAAGTTGTGCAACACCAAATGCTTGCCACCCAAACGGGATTTCGGTCAGGCTCAAGCCACTCCTGAACATCTTGTTTTTGTTCCTCAATCATTCTGATGTAGAATTGCTTGTGCATGTGCACTTCACATCAATGACATATGGCCTGATATTGTCATGTACAATTCTCTGATACAGAGCAGAAATCATGGTTCATGATTTTCGTCAGACATAACTTGGCCCATGTCAGCCAAAAAGTTCACATTTTAACTATGCTGCACATAGGACATTGCTCCAGAACTCAAGGATCCTCCAGGTACATTTTATACAACCATTCATGTAGTTGTTGGTGAGGAATGATTTCTGCCTTGCTGCCCTGTCATCTTTCCCATTTTCACAATGTGTCTTTCTGATGATGAAGTCAGGAACAGAGATCTTTCCTGAAGCTAGACAGATCTTTTCTGAAGCAAGACAGGCAAGACAGATCTTTTCTGAAGCAAGACAGGCCTGTAGATCACAGCATGTTGTTCTAGGGTTCTTTTGACAAATTAAAAAGTTATACACCTTGTACACATGTTATGCAAACACCAAATCTGTTCAGCTGTGGTTGTTGGCAATCAGGTGAGGTGAGTATCCCTCCCCAATTAATTCAGACAGACCATTTATCACAAATCTGAGGAACATTACCTTCTTGATGGCAACTATTTTATCATTGGTCTTGTCCCTGGCCTTGTAAACAGTGGCAAACTGTGGGAAAGCAGGAAAAACGAACATTCGTTGGTAAGTGAAACAAATACTGTACCATTAACTTAAAATGGGACAAGCAGATATGTCCCTAGGTAATCAGGAGCTTACGTTAGCATAACTAGTTGATGAAACAATTTAACCTAGTCCTAGTAAGGTCATTAATGCTATAATCCCAGAGCTTTGTATTGCTCTAATTGAAGATGTTTCCTTGGCTTTAGCTTGTTTTGCAGCAACCAGCATCTCAACATGACTACTAGTACAGTACAATCAAGCTTAGCTCTGAACCTATTTAGCACCAATCTAAACAAAACGTTTCAGACACAAAACACAACATTGACAAGAGAAAAGCTATAGCTACTGTTTCTCATTACCTGACCCTCTCCCAGAAAATCGAGTTTCTCATAGCGTTTTGCTCGAGACTTTACATCAACCGCCATGACTGCAGTTTAGAACTGTAATGTTTCCAACTTCCGGCATTGTTAAAGGTCCGTGGTTAAGTATCTCCGGGTGAAAGGCTAGGTTCAACAATACGTTATCTTAATGCTCGAGAGTTATGATTATTGGCCAATAGCGTCATCTGTTGGTTGACTTAGAAAATAATAGTATCGATCTTATTACAATGGTCCAACGCTTTCTCCAAAAACCCGAGGAATATCCTTTGGGCAAATATCGAAGCCAAAAGCATATATTTTAAATATATTTCATATAACTTATGAATATATTTTTTATAATTATTGTTTTATGACAATTTACTGTGTTGAAGACTACACATAATGACGATAAATCTACTCCTATTAATTCATTACTGAAAACAAAATATCCAGATATCATGTCTTTTTTTACTTAAAAAACGGTTTCTGACTTGTTTGTTAAAAACTTTGACAGGTATCCCTCGAGACATGTCTCCTTCAGTATGAAAGCCTGTGTGATACTTTATATGCACCAGTGAACACATAAACACACACACACGCACACACACACATGCACACACACACAGACAGCTCCATGGCTTCTTTCAGTTTAGTGATATATGCATCAGTGAACACGTCTCCAGTCTCAAACTTCCATCTCCTACATAAACCCCCCATCCCAGAGGATTAGACGTGGGCCTGCCCTCCTGCCCCTTTCACAGATAGATTGACACACACACACACACACACACACACACACACAAATACACACACACACACACACACACACACACTTCATGTTTATGTAGAGTTTGAAATGGGCCACGTGAAGGCTCAGGTCTCTAGCTACCCCTTACATGGGTGTATATACACATCCTGACAGCTCTTCTCTTTCTCTCTCTCTCTTTCTCTATCTAGATGTACCGCCCCTTTCTGTGTCTCACACAAATTCACACAGACCCCTTGGTCTTTATGTATGTATACAGTGGCCTCCAGCTACATGACAGATGAATGACAAGCGCTTATGTGTTCCTGTATGTAGGACCATGGAGTAAGGAGAGAAGGAGAAGAGGGGAAGGGATGGATGTGCCTGTTCACTTCCAGACAAAATGGAATCGGAGGAGAGATAGATGAAGAGGGAAGAGAGACGTAGTGGAAGGTGATGAATGGAGGGAAAGGGCAGATGGAGAGAAAAAAGAAAAGTCAAATTGGAGAAGTGTGAAATAGAAATCCTAGAAAATCAAAATCTGCTGTCATACACTTGTGATGTGCTCTATCACCCCAGATCAGCGTATGTAAAATGCAGGCAGATGTCCTGCTGTTCCGCTCATTCAGACTTCTTATATGAGAGAAGGTTTGTGATTACGAATGGTCAAAAACACAATTTGACTATCATGGACATTTTCAAGCAGGTACACTCAATAATAAAAGGTTAGGGTTAGTCACAGTCAGCTTTGGTAATGACGTGTAGTTTTATCAGACATTTATCAGTCATTGTGAAAGCATAATAACAGAAAATCTGAAGGTCAGTGAGGAGGAGAGCGTTGGAGGGTTTTTAAAACGGATGACATCTTGCTGCGGTGTGTTCTGTGAGTTATTTAGGGTTATTTTTGATTTGTATATAAACCTTTCAGTGTTTCAACAGCTAGGTTTTGTAGAGGATGTTCCTAATGTCAGGCCGACATTGTTTATGTACAATGTTTACAAACAGTTGGATGTGACAAATTTAATAGAGCCCTTTCTTCAATAGTATTTTGTGTATGGAGAGTAACAGGAACTGTATGTTGATAATGTTTTATATTCGTATTAGCTTGGACAGTATGTTGATAGTCTTTTTTATTCAGATTATCTTTGATGGTAGGTTGATAACATTTTGTGTTTCAAGTGGCTTGGACAGTAGGTTGATTGTGTTTTGTGTGTTCAGAATAGCTTGGACAGTATTGTTTGTGTGTATTCAGAGTAGTTTGGACCGTATGTTGGTTATTGAACACACTAGGTTGAACCATTCCTCTACTCCTGCTAGTGTGGTTTAGCACATCATTAGGGAAGCAGGAGTGGGAGGAGAACTTCTGACTAGAGTGAAGGAGAGGAGCGTGACAAAAACGTGAGGGAGACGATAAATAGAAGAGTGGGGTGTGTATGAGGGGTGTGTGTGCTCTGTGCTCTTTCCTCTTTGGTGGCCAATAGATGGTGATAATTTCTTCAATGAATTATGCTAGTACATAACAGAAACTCTGACAAATTTATACTGCACTGAAATACAGGCATATTTAACTCTGGACCTCCTTGCTCCCCTGTTTCAGACCGGAGACACTGTTACCACGTGCAATTAATGATCAGACGGAGGATATAAGCAGCAGGATCCAGACCTTGTTGGATAAAGGTTCAATACCTCTGGGCTACCCTATTCCTTTGAGACCGACCTCCAGGGTTGTTTCTCTGTGAGTATATACGCTAACCTTGAGCTGACAAGCTGACATGGTAATAGAAGACTGAAATAATATCAAGGGAGGAGGGATTTTCTCAATAAGTAACTAATCTCAGAGGACAGTGTGTTCAGGACCAGTCCAGATTTCCCCTGGGACACAAAGAGAGGTAATGAGGTTTGCCCAAAGCACCTCGTGGGCATGTGTTAGTGTGTGTTTGTGTATGGTGTGTGTTTGCTTGTGTATGGATTGAATGTGTGTTTAAATTATCAAGAATACCCAAGGTATGGACAATTCAACTAAACGCTTAATTGCCAGTTACCTCACGATAGAGAAATAACAGTAGAATTAGAGTAGAAGTAAATAAAGTAAATAAAATATAAATGAATAATAGTAATACGGACATTATGCTAATGCAGATAGAAATGCAAATAAACATAAGGAGGCAAACATAAAATGACAAGTACAGTATTCTGATGTGGGAGTGAGGATGTTGTAGTTGCGCAGTAGTAGATGCACGACATCAGCATTAATGAAGAGTAAAGAGGAGTCTGGGAGCAGCAATTGCGAGCGGTGTTTCTGGCAAGAATATACATATGTGTTTCTTTGTATGCGTGTACGTGAGTGAGATCAGTCTGTCAGTTAAGCGCTGAGCCTGCAAATAGAAGCTTTCTCCAAACATTTCGCGGTGGTCCTTTGATACTGCTGCATACCTTTGTCAGGCACGTCTTTGGATAGCTGTCCTGAATAGGTGGGAGCTTGGCCCCAGGGATGTCCTGAGTCATCTTATCCACCCTACTAGGACCTTGGGGTTGTGTGCGGAGCAGTTCACATTTTAGGCCGCAATGCAGCCAGTCAGGATGCACTCAGTGCAGCAGTAGAATGGTATATTATTATAGCATAGTATTTGGAGTGGAACCAGGGTGACATGCTGACATTTTTTAGTTGCCTTAAGGAGTAGAGCCGCTGTCTGACAACATTGGTGGCCTTAATAGTTATTGACCATGTGAACCTAAAACAGTGGACCCTCTCTACTATTGCACCAGTGATGTGGATTGATGCTTTTAAAACAATACAAAATGTACCCTTATTTTACCAGGTAAGTTGACTGAGAAACCTTTCTCATTTACAGCAACGCCCTGGGAGAAATAGGGGTTAACTGCCCTGGTCAGAGACGTAATCAATCTGTGATTCAAGCAACCTTTTTTTTTTTTACTGGTCAACAATCATCTCCTTTGATTTGCTGACATTGAGGGAGAGGTTGTTGTCTTGGCACCACAATGCCTGTTTGCTTACCTCTGCTTTGTGGGCTGACTGTTGGTTGTTGGATATCAGGCCTACAACCATGCTGTTGTCGGCAGATTTGATTATAGTACTGGTGTCGAGTGCTGCAGATACATCCCTAGGGAATCTCAGTGTCAAGAGTTGGTGAGGAGGAGGTGCAGCCAATCCTGACAGTGTGTGTGTGATATTTGTGTGTGTGTGTGTGTCTTTGTGTTTGTGCACACTTGAGTGTGTAATGTGGTGAAAACACTGATCAACACTGATGACAGCAAGAATTGCCATGCTCTTCACCCTACCACAGAGAGGGAGAGAGGGAGAAACAAAAAGAGAGAGAAGTTAATGAAGTGAGCAGAAGGGTTGATTATTTAGGCTTCAGTAGTCTTGGTAGAGTAATAGGCTAAATTACTTATTGGATAATATATTACCGGGCTTATCGACAGGCTCTGATATAGAATATAGCAGGAGTGGAGGAGGCCCACTGCCTTCATTTACTACCTCATCCTACCACACTCAAACAGCCCAACTTCAGCTCCACCTTCAGCGCAACATACCTAAAGGCTTTCCATCACTGTGCGTCTTCATTTAGTCCCAGTCTCCAAAGGATAGCAAAAATACGGAGCCATATTGTATTTTGTCAGACAGACACACGGAAGCAGACTGCCCGTCTGCCCTCACGCATACACACTCAGATTGAAGTCTCTGTCTGGGACTGAGGCAGCCATGCTCTCGGCCTAATGAGACAGATGATGATGTCTGGGAGGTAAATACAAACTACTAGAACAAAGACATGAATGGGTCTTAGTAGTCCCCGCCTGGACTCCCTGCTGTGTCTGTCCAACCCATGATATCGCTCACCCATCCCCCACTGTTACCACTGAATGTGTATTAGCGCATGATATATATACTCTCAGTGTCAGCCTGTCATGGGCTCTAACCAGCAATGTGTTGCCAACGCCAATCTCTTTCACTATGTGTAAAATGTACCTATGTGGTATTAAAATGTGTGTTTGTTTATGTGGGGGCCTGAGTGTGAATGACTGAAACGCAAGCACTTGGTAACGCCATCAGATCTGCCTCTGACAGCCTGTTGTCAGAACGACACTCTGTAGTGAAGGAGCCATTAAACCACACCTGTCCCACCCATTACAATAAGCATCAAACAGAACACCAAGCCATGGTTAGCAAACACACTGTTGCAAGAATACACTGCAATGAACATAGAGGGACGACGTGTGGTGATCCTTCTAGAGCCTTCACACACCCACATGTTGTAATCATAATTCTAGGTATTATTCATAACGCCAGATATTACTGTAAATGACAAATATATTAGTAATAGGTTCAGAGAATCAAACTGTTTGTGTTGTGAACCTTCACGCCTCAAACGAACCCATAGCTTCCTGTTATTCTACAGCTGTGAATGTGGCGAGGGATGTGGTTTCAGTGTGTGTTTATGTGTGTTTGTGTTTGTGAGCTTGCATGTGTGTCTGTGTGTTTAGTTCTAGTTCTGATGTGTGAACACAAGTTAATAAATCATCTACAGAGAATGGAAGAGGTGAAAGAAAGAGGAAATGGATTTCATCACTTCAACACTTCCCCTGAACTGTAGCAGCAAGAGAGAAAGAGAGCGAGTGAGTGAGAGAGAGATAGAGAAAGAAACAGAGAGAGAGAGAGAGACCGAAATAAAACAAGAGAGAGGGAGAGAGTTTAGTGGATGGGTGTAGACTCAGTTACATCTGTGGGTTTGTTCTCTGTAAAGCTGTTCCCTATATGTGACCTTTACTGACTTGGCCCGTCCCAACCCAACTCTGACACGGAGCATGCAGCTAACCACTCTGTCGGTCACAGATTTTAAAGGGACATTTTACAAGTTACACCAAAATGACTAATTTGTCCCATGTAAATGAAGTCGAAGCTGCCTGGCATGCCTCTCAATGCCTATGCTATTGGGTAGATAGTAATCACTGCAGCTATTCATCTGGTGTTGGTGGGCAAATGGACATTGTCTTAATTAAGACCTATGGCTCACATTATGATGTAGATTTAATCACAAGACTCAATTTAAACAGGGACGGACAAACTGTTTAGCGTGGTTGGGAAGTGCACGGTGTTGTTGGATGTGTTCCCATAGTAATCTCTACAGATAAGATAATACTGTTTTGTTTATGTGTCTGTGATCTCTAATGATATGATAATACTGTTCTGTTTATATTTCTGTGATCTCTACAGATATGATAATACTATTCTGTATGTGTCTGTGACCTTAACTGATATGACAATGTTCTGAATATTAGTGTGAATATTATGGCAAATCTGCAGGTCATTCCCACTAAACTGACTTTCAGACAAACAATTCTCAGTTGCCATTTTATCCAATGACAATTATTTGTCTCCTAGGTCACAGTTCTGTACCTACCAATTTTGTAAATATTATTATGTTTTTGATCGGATAGAACGCAGTTTACCACAACAGTCATTACATTCATACACACGTGCATGCACGCAGGCACGCACACACACACATACACAAACACACACACACACTCACTCCATCTCTGTCCAATCAGGGTAGACTGTGGCATCCCGTCAAATGTTGTTCCCCCAGTATGCAGCAGGATGCGGTTTCTGAGCGTCCTCTCAGAACAACACCTATTTCCTGTCACTTTGATAAACAGTCAGATGTGTGGCTTCTCTCTCCGGACCCAGAGCACACACACACACACAAACACACACTCACAAATTCGCCTTAAAACACTTCCCTTACCTTCCAGTAAGCTATAGGCTCAGGTTTTAAACAACGCCAGCACCATTCTTCCTAATATTGAAAAAAAACTGCAATTAAAAATAAATACTTTGGAAACCTGAAGCATGTACATGAAGTGGCTAGCTAACTGAAGAAGTCTTATGTGGAGATTAATCCATGTTCTATTAGCCATGTAAAGTAATGGCTTTATCCCACAGGAATGGGAGAGATGAAATGGGCATGATGAAATCAGATGGTTCTTTGATCCTCGCTCTTCCCCCAAAACCCTTACACTCTCCATCTCTCTCTATCTTTCTCTCTCCCTCTCTTTCTCTCAGCAACCACAAAGGAACGTTTGCTGTTTCCACATAAAAGCTGACGCGTTTGGTAAAGTGGTTTAGAACGAGACTCACTTTCATCTCCTCCAGATCTGGCCTGAGGATACAGACATTTACTACCATGTTACTCTAGAGAATGGAGAGACGGCAGGACGGCACTCACAGACACAAAGTGCTTGGCTCAGTGGAGTTATTTGGTGGGGTCCGTAATGTGTGTCAGTTTCAGTAACGAATATGTAATTGCATGGCCTCTCACTACTCAGTCTGATAATGATGACAACACATCTATAGCAATCTAGCCCAACCGGTTCACCAGAAAAACAAACATTTTACCTATAGAAATGTAATGCAGTGAAACAAACACAATGGATGGAGTGACGAAACATCCCTACATAACCTTAGTTATCAATGAACTGGCAAGCTTCTCGATTCTGTCTGTTCCCTTACCCATTGTAATTCAATATTTACAGTTTAGGGTGGAAATGGCTCCCCGTGGATGTGCTGGTATCTGGTATCCATGGTAACGCATCCAAAAGCAGAATACTACCGAGTGTGTGCATGTGTGTGTGTAGTATGTGATAATACAATGGACATTGTCTTATTGTCAGAGGCCTCTGTGTACGCACACATGCATAATTGCACACACTCACACATTTTACTACACACACACACACAGACTGAAAACATATGGACAGACAGACAGACATTCTCTATGTGTTCTTTATGCACAGTAGACACGGCAGTTACAGCTCATGCCCTCTAACTTTCCTGCTGCTGAATTTCTCCCTCCATTCACTGAAATGTAGCCTGTGTCTCTACTTCCTGATCATCTGAGATTAAACAGCCAATCTGAAACCCTTTTGGCTAATGGAAGGAACATCGCAAAAATATGTATAGCCTAAGACCTAAAGATGGACAGACCCTTCAAAGAATTGTTCTTTAACTCAGGCAATGGTATGACAAATGATATGTAATTTCTAGCGTCAATACTTTTTGATGCGGAGTATCAAATAGCATAAATCTTTGGATAAGAATGACTGAAACATCAAATGTAAATGTAGAAAGACAGACAGATAGAACAGCAACACTGACTTAGAGAGGAAAATAACTTTTTAAATTTGCATGTTTGTCAATGTTTGAGGATATTTTCCATAGATAAATGTCAACTTGCAGGATGTGTTTTGCATTAAAATCTGTACAGTGCATCCCACTTTAAAGATAACGTACACAAAGACCATCCCACTGTTAAGATACTGTTAGGATGTATGAGCAAGCAGATGTAGCTATAGCTTCTAAAAAATAAACAATAATTAACCTCTCAGAAAATGGGTTGAATGCTGTTCTTGTCAGCTCTTTATGATATACACATACCAATATTAAAATGCACTGTCCAGTTGTACTGCAGTGGATACTAACCTACTTTTGGTCTTATATTCATCTCAGGATGCCCAAATAAGACACATAGATACACAATGCAGTGTTTATGCATGAGAAAATAAATTCAGTTTGATGTTGCCCCAATTCTGAGAGAGAGGAGGATGCCTTCAGAATAATAATGTCTGGCTCATACAAATAACTATAGCCTTTGCAATGCGTGTGACATTGTGGTAAGGATTATCAACATCAGACATTGTAGAGTATCACATAACGATAGGCACAGGCCTTGAAAAGCATGGTTGGTGATAGGAATGCCCAGGAAACTGACCAGTGACCTGTTTTGAAACAGGTTAATTGGTTGAAACAAACAGGGGAATGTCCCGTGTGTAGAACACCAGTCTACCACCCGCTACCAGGTGGAGGCGACACTGCGCTCCTCTTTACTCCTCATAGCGCCAGCTGCGTCTACAGTCCCGTCCGAGTCCCGTCTCTCCCTGAGATCATTATCAGACACGGCAACGGGACCTGACACACACGGAGCTAGAGAGAGCGAAAAGAACACCGCCCCCCTAATTCCGACCCACCGACAAGGGAGGGAAAACGATCGAAAACACCAGTCTTCTGATCAACCAACACCTTCTCTTACTTTTACGCATTTGTAACTACGATCTCTCCAGTGACGTTATCGCTGAATGTGGGGTTGGAGGCCACTCGGATACAATCTGCGCTCTGCTGGTCTGTTTTCACTGCAGTAAAACGGTTTGCTCCGATCCTCCCCCCGAGTCACGGATTTGAGAGGGAAGCAGCGCTATGCAGCTCGCGGACTGACCAGCCACCGACACCGCGAGGGGATCTCTGCAGTGGCCCTGTGAATTTGCGTAGTTAAGATTTATACGCGTTATATTTCACGGTAAAGGGACGTAAAGGCAATCTCAACCTTGGATTTTTTGTGAATATATTGATTCGATTATTAGATTGGGTATAATTATTTTTAATCTTTTTTTCAGCGCACTGTTGACGCCATTTTCCTCGATTTTTCTGTTGGCACATTTTTTTGACAGCTACCCAGGTCGCTGTCAGTGCATTCGGCTGGTTCTGTAAGTGTGTTCTAAATGGATTCTAAATGATCTTGATAACATATCGACTCAAAGGTTCGACAACTATAGAAATGGGTAAGTAGCTGACCATAATCTCTTGCACACTTTAATTGTTGTAGTCTAAATGTGAGTTATATGAATTTATCAAACCAATTTGCGGTTGGCGGTGGTAAAAAAGCGAATCCAAGATAAATTTGTTGCGAGTTTTATTGGAAGTGTTATTGGAAGGTATTAGCTTTATAACTAACTACCTGCTATAATTTCTATTTGGCGTGGTATGCTCTTCTTCCATAAAGGATTGTAGGCTACACTTGGTGAAGCCATATAGCTGCTACCGATATTAGGCTTCAACCTAAAGCGCTTACAGAGGCTGGAAGCACATTTTGGTTTTACCAGCGGTAGATCAGCTTGGTTGGTCAACAGCACCAAGGTGACAGGTATCTATTAGTGACTGGTTGTAACTATGGTTGGCTACTACAGTGTGGGTGTTTGTGTATTTGCGTTTCAGGTAGCAGGTGAAATGAAAAATCAGCTCCTGGTTGAAAGCTGTTTTTTTTGAGTGATTGTAAATGTTTTAGTTATAACTAATGATATGGTTGCTGGCTAATACATCTGGATATTTTTTTATATGTTAACTAGACTACCTGGGTCATCACTACAATGTGTTGCCTTTCGAACGTCATTCACATTTAACATTATGAAATGAGATGCATCCCTATCACTCCCAACTCCACCTAATCGTTATCTTCTAAACTAAAGCTTCCAATCTTTTAGTATTATTTGTCTTCCTTCTAGCACTGACTTTCTGATAGCTACTTCAATGACTAAGATATATGTACTTAACTAACAACTGAGTTGAGATATTTATTAAATTGAAATTATTGAAGTACGCCTACTTACCTTTGAACCAATGCCCCCTCCCCAAAAAAATAATGAAACTTTAGCTACACATTTTAGCTGCGAACCACAAGCATCTTCATATGTCATATGCACTGATCAACATATACCACTGTGTTCTTGAGTGAAGTTGGATTTTTTGAGGAGTGGACACCTTTCAATAACACAATACCCTTACCGTTCCCACTCCCATTCACAAGGGGGCGATAGCAGAGTGATAGCGTTAGCCATTGTAGAGTATACACTGATGAGCCCAAACATTATGACCACTCACAGGTGAAGCAAATAACGTTGATCATCTCCTAACAAGGGCACATGTCAAGGTCTGGGTAGATTAGATGACAAGCGAACTATCAGTTCATGTAGTGAATGTGTTGGATACAGGAGAAGTGGGCTGGAGTAAAGACCTGAGCGTCTTTGACAAGTGCTAAGATGACTGGGTCAGAAGACTGGGTCAGATGATTGGGTCAGATGATTGGGTCAGATGATTGGGTCAGAAGACTGGGTCAGAAGACTGGGTCAGAGCATCTCTGAAACGACAAGGCTTGTGGGGTGCTCCCAGGTCAACTGTGGTGAGTACCTCCCAACAGTGGTCTGAGGAGGGACAAACCACAAACCAGCGACAGCGTGTTGGGAGCACAGGACACCTTCTGGAGTCTTGTAGAGTCCATGCCTTGGCGGGTCAGCGCTGTTTTGGCGGCACACAGAGGACCAACAGCATATTAGGTGGTCATAATGTTTTGGCTCATCAATGTAATGATACACAAAAAGTGCTTCGCTGAAGAAATTCCCAGTCACTCTTGATAATACAAAGACAGGTTTCTCAGACACAGGTACAACCCTATGTCTGTGCACGTTTCTTGCTTATTGTGGAGCAGGTGAAGGGCATGAGTATAACCCCATGGCCGCCAGTCTGGGATGGATCTAGAATGAGTAGCATTTTGGCAAGTACGTTGCGTCCTGTGTGCAGTTAATGGTTCAAATCTCAGACGAGATGGTCTAGGTCAATGTCTTTCAAACCCAGGTCAGTGAACTAGTGCCGGGCGCCGAATATCCTTCATGAAATAGCCCTACTGATTGCCAATGATTTGTTTAAATCCACTAACCGCTTAGTTCATAGAATCGCAGTTACGCTAGTAACCTCTGATGTCTGCTATTTAGTGGTTGGTACATATGAAGCATTTGGCTCTAGTTTTAGAACAGTTGGAGCTATGAGCTATAATTACCAGTTAAATGAAAGGTAAGATTGTCAAGAACACATACTGTGTCTTTTCTTTCCCTCTTCAATGCTCAAAAGCTGTACTGGACACGTTAACAGGGATTTTACAAAAATCACATTTGAAAGCAGTGCATTCTTTTCTTCACAATTACTCAATTATTTACAAGTGATCTTCTATGATATTTTCATTAACTCCTCAATACCATTCTGATCCATTTCAGTCACAACGGACCATAAGCCCAAATCCTTCACATTATAGTGGACATGACTCATATCTTTTCATAGCATAATAGATTTTATTCACACAATGATGATTGGCTGATACAAAACAGCAACCTTACTGTGATGGCAGAAGATTGGATGCTGTAGCTTATTGGAGCCTTCACTTTCAGATCATTCTTTTTGGCCATCCATGAGTGTAATTATCGTTACTGTTCATTATATTGACATTTTCCTCTACAATATTCCTTGAATATTTGTCCATAGTACATATTCTAACATAATATTAACATAGCTAATTCTATAGTAATACAGTGGTTACTTTTCCAGAATTAAGATTTACATAGGCAGAATATAAATGATTAACAGAAGTTGCATTTACTCTCATGGGGAGCCAAAAAGAACTATTTGAAAACCCTGTTCCTACTTAGCCAAGGCTCTGGTCTTTTTAAGAAAACAACCTAATTAAGTGACCCAGTGCCTGCAACCCAGCAGATGGGTCCTCCAAACAACCCAGCATTTTCTCCCATCTCAATTTCGTGATATCCAATTCATGAGTCACTAGAGCGCGACAAGACAAGGCAGCCTTGACATTTAGGAGTGTATGCAAGGTTGAAGATTCTGTGGCTAGGTAGCAACCATGTCCCGGCACTTATTTCCATCCAACGACACCTAGCAATTATCAACATAAACATAAACATTATTACAGTACAATAAACGTTTCTGACTGAGTCATAATTATAAAATGAAACAATGACAGCCAGTGTTTAATTATTCAATATTGCTATCAAAATAGCACTCATAGGAATAGGTAATTGTTTACAAGTTTCTAGCTATCCCATATTAAAACCGAAAACCTCATGCAGCTGGCAGCTTAAACAATCTGCCTCTAGGAACCCTTTGGTATATTGAAAAATAGAGTTCCTTTTAAACCCCTCAACTAACCATAGGTCAAAATAGGAACCCATTGACTGAAATGGCAGGTTGATGCATTGATATACCTTCAAGAAACCTGTTACAGGTCAGGGCATGCCCATTGGCCTCTCTAAACAATGTGTGAGTTGTATACTATTCAGAATCTGTCTGTTGTGTCTTGGGCAGGTGAAGTATAACTGGACATCACAGCTACAGTGTAGAGGATTGCTGAGTGGTGTAGCGGGATAATGACAAGTAGCAGGCTACCGGATTGAGACACTAAGAAATGGAGACGGTTGGTGTGGAGCTTCTGTTGTCATGGCAACTGGAAACATACTGGATGGTAGACTCATAGTACCACACTCCCCTGTCCCTTTCTAGATTTGAATTCAGTTTGGAGTCTGAATTCAAATCTAGAAAGAGCAAATTCCAATCCCATGTTGTAGGCAGGTCAGGGCCAGAGTTGGAATCATTGGGGCAAACTAGTCTTTCAGTCAGGAGCTGACCCAGAGCTGGGTCTTTCACGCGTGACCAGATCCAGAGACTGGTCTTTCTGTCATTAGCAGACCCAGAGACTGGTCTTTCAGTCAGATCCAGAGTCTGGTCTTCCAGTGTGTAAGTACTGTGGACAGGCTTGTTTCCTCTACTTCTGAAGATATGTAAAACCCTGCACAGAGGAAAACGGCAGGGTTTCACTGTGGTCAGATCTCCCCTGTCCCTCTGTCTCCGCTCTGGGTAACACTGAACCCAGCCAAGACTGGAGAGAGAGGGGGAGAGGAAGAACGGGGAGAGAGGGAGGTAACAGTCAGAAAGAGGTGAGGGAACAGAAAAAGCTGGTCAGGGGGCAATGAGAGATCCAAGGAATAATCTAACTGTTGGCAGACTCTAAGAAAAAGATCACTACGGGAACACCTTTTGGCAGACAGAGTGGGGCTGGGGTGGGAGGAGAGGGGACATGAGGGGGTGAGGCAGAGGGTTAGGTGTTTTCACTGACAGCCATTTTGTGTCTCTGGCTGCGTTTGAAATGCTTTAACATTCCGCAGTCCTACAGCCACTTGCATCCAGGCTCGTACAACAGATTAGTGCTTAGCCTCAGAGGCAGTGGGCATGTTGAGGACCTGTCTGTATGTCCTTTGTTTCTGTGATCAGGAGTGGTGGAGTTAGCCATGCCACATGTACCCACACGCACAACCTTTGGCGCACGCACACGTGTACACACATCACACACACACACACACACACACACACACACACACACACACACACAGCAATAACTCAGACTGCTACAACATCAGGAACTACTTTGTGTTACTCTATGTAATGTGTGTCTGTCTGTGCGTTTCTGTGTTTATGACTCTATCAGGGGCATTATGCAACCACAGCCAAACTGGCTGTGTTCAGGCACTTCATCCCAGATTTACAGCTATATTAGACATTTGTCCAGGTGGGGAAAATGTCTATATGTGACTTGAAAACCAGCCACTAGGGGAAAGGGTGAGTACCGTTACAGTTAGGAATGCGTCCCAGGCTTTGGTTAAGTGTCGAGTAGATATGTTGTAATGCTAATATTCCCAGTTTCCGGAATATATAGATATGCGGTAATGCGAATATCCCCAGTTTCCTGAATATATAGATATGTTGTAATGCTAATATTCCCAGTTTCCTGAATATATAGATATGTTGTAATGCTAATATCCCCAGTTTCCTGAATATATAGATATGTTGTAATGCTGATATCCCCAGTTTCCTGAATATATAGATATGTTGTAATGCTGATATCCCCAGTTTCCTGAATATATAGATATGTTGTAATGCTGATATCCCCAGTTTCCTGAATATATAGATATGTTGTAATGCTAATATCCCAAGTTTCCTGAATATATAGATATGTTGTAATGCTGATATCCCCAGTGTCCTGAATATATAGATATGTTGTAATGCTAATATCCCCAGTTTCCTGAATATATAGATATGTTGTAATGCTAATATCCCCAGTTTCCTGAATATATAGATATGCTGCGATACTTGATGATTTTCCGATTTTACTGACGGACAACTTAGAAGTTATATAGTGGTGAAAAAGTTATTTTACCCACTAATAGAAAATAGGTAAAATATTTTCATAAAAGGTTATTGTGTTATGGGGTGAATTAATAATATTTTTCCATATACACTGACCACATAGCACACAGGTACTTTTATTGTCCAAACTTACACAATAAGGAAGAAAATAGTTAGGTTTGTTTACTTTGGAAAATATCTCCTCTAATATTTGCATTAGCTACGTTTCTACAATAAGGAACAATGACTGTGATTGTCTTAATCATTAATAAAAAGCAAGGCTTACAAAAGTATACATTCAATATGCAATGTGTGTCTGTGTTGTGTGTGTCTGTGTTGTCTGTGTGGTTGTGTGTGTCTGTGTCTGTGTGTGGGTGCATACGTACATGTATACAGGTTGTGTGTGTGTGTGTGTCTGTGTTGTGTGTGTCTGTGTTGTCTGTGTGGTTGTGTGTGTGTCTGTGTCTGTGTGTGGGTGCATACGTACATGTATACAGGTTGTGTGTGTGTGTGTGTGTGTGTCTGTGTTGTGTGTGTCTGTGTTGTGTGTGTGGTTGTGTGTGTGTCTGTGTCTGTGTGTGGGTGCATACGTACATGTATACAGGTTGTGTGTGTGTGTGTGTGTCTGTGTTGCGTGTGTCTGTGTTGTCTGTGTGGTTGTGTGTGTCTGTGTCTGTGTGTACATGACACAGACAACCTGTATACATGTACGTATGTATACATGTACATACGTACATGTATACAGGTGGTGTGTACAGAATGTTTTTAATCAGGACACGGTCTGATGCAAACGTGTCAAACCAATTGGGCCTAGTGCAGGGCTATTAAAATCCTAACCTACCAGGTCCGGAGCCTGCTGGTTTTCTGTTCTACCTCATCTTTAACTGAACCCACCTGGTGTCGCAGGTCTAAATATGTCCCTGATCAAATCAACTTTTGTCGTGTGAACTATTATCAGCAGGTGTCAACTAACAGTGAAATATTTATATACTGGCCAACCCGTCCCAAAATCTAATTTAAGAAAATATATAAAAGTATATAATATATAGCATAAAAACATAATAATAGATAGTAAGTATTAAAGGAATATTTTTATTTATTTTGCTGTGACCGACGACTGCAGTATATGGCTCGTGCGTGCGTGCAACTAGACATCATGTAATCTTTGAAATGGGGCTTCGACCAAAACTACTGTCTGGATGATAAACTTAAAAGTAAAATAACAAAATATCCCTTTAACCCAAGGAATTCATACATAGTGTCTCTTTCAATAACACTAACTGCTGTAGAGGTCTTGGAGGACGGGGAGCTCAGCCCCGGTGATGATCTTGTCCATCCACACCACCCCCTGGTGCCTTGCGGTTGACAGCAGGGCAGTAGCCAGACCAAGAGGTGATGCAGCCTGTCAAGATGCTCTCGATGGGGCTGCTGTAGGACTATTTGAGAACCTGGTGGACCAAGCCAAATCTTTATAGCCTCCTAAGGGGGAGGTGGCTCTGCCGTTTGCTCCCCACCACTGTCTTGAGTGTGTGTGTGGACCATCTTAGTTTGTGGGTGATGTGGAACTTGAATCTCTCATCCCCCATGAATACAGCCCTGTCAATGTGAAAGTGTGTTGTTGATGTAGAGATGGAGAGGAAGGGAGATGGTGGGAGATTTGGAGATGAGGGAGAAATGAGAGAGAGTTGGAGAGAGGAATAGAGGGAGAGGGTGGAAAAAATGAGAGTAAGAGGGAATGATAGATAGGGACAGAGAGAGGAGGGACGGGATGGAGTGAGAGAGAAAAAAATAAAGAGAACACTTTCTTTTATACAAGGGCAAAGGGTCAGTAATATGAGGGTTACATTTTCTACATTCACACAGAAGAGTTGGAGGAATCTCCTGCCCTTTGGGTTCCTTCTAGACAACAAAGAAATCAAGTTTTCTATGCAGAAGACCTGGTCTGGTTGTCTCCAACTGAACAAGGGTTACAAAATACCCTGTCAATGTCTACTGCCAAAACTGGCCACTGACAGCCAACATGAGCAAAACCAAAATGATGATTTTCCAAAATAAAGACAGATCCCAAAGAAATAAATACCACTTCACCCTAGAAGAGGTCAAAATTGACCACACCACCAATTATCTCTACCGTGGTCTTAACATCAACGTATCTGGGTGAGTCAACGTTGCTATCCAAACACTGGCAGAGAAAGCTAGGAAAGCATACTACTCAATAAAGAAAACATCATGTGACAAAACACCCGCAGAACAACACATCCTAGAATTTTTCGAAAACATCCTAAAGGTACACAGAAATTCCAGTAGTCATGTATGCAGGGATTTAACTAGAAAATGTCCTCTTCACCCACTGAAAAAATAGCAGTCAAATTCTGGGTGCACTAAACCAATCACATCATGGGTCATGTTTTCGTGTGTATATTTCTTTGCTTTTACAAAACCAGTCTTATTGATTTGGAATTTAATAAGAGATAAAGTTAAATAGAGAGAGTGGTGGGTCGAAATTGATAGAGAATGGGAGGGAGGGATGGAGAGGGAGGCAGACAGAGGTATGGATATAGAGGGGTAAAGGGAGAGAGAGAGGGAGAAAGAGGGAGGCAGACAGAAGGAGAGGTGGAGAATTTGGAGAGATCTGGTTAGGTAGAAAGAGAGAGTGATGAAGACTAGGACAGAGGGAGAAGGAGGAAGACTGGGACAGAGGGAGAGGG